>CM060964.1:201462378-201692378 GCA_030765045.1 Tenodera sinensis | reverse complement strand
TACTTACTTACTTACTTACTTACTTACTTACTTACTTACTTACTTACTTACTTACTTACTTACTTACTTACTTACTTACTTACTTACTTACTTACTTACTTACTTACTTACTTACTTACTTACTTACTTACTTACTTACTTACTTACTTACTTACTTACTTACTTACTTACTTACTTACTTACTTACTTACTTACTTACTTACTTACTTACTTACTTACTTACTTACTTACTTACTTACTTACTTACTTACTTACTTACTTACTTACTTACTTACTTACTTACTTACTTACTTACTTACTTACTTACTTACTTACTTACTTACTTACTTACTTACTTACTTACTTACTTACTTACTTACTTACTTACTTACTTACTTACTTACTTACTTACTTACTTACTTACTTACTTACTTACTTACTTACTTACTTACTTACTTACTTACTTACTTACTTACTTACTTACTTACTTACTTACTTACTTACTTACTTACTTACTTACTTACTTACTTACTTACTTACTTACTTACTTACTTACTTACTTACTTACTTACTTACTTACTTACTTACTTACTTACTTACTTACTTACTTACTTACTTACTTACTTACTTACTTACTTACTTACTTACTTACTTACTTACTTACTTACTTACTTACTTACTTACTTACTTACTTACTTACTTACTTACTTACTTACTTACTTACTTACTTACTTACTTACTTACTTACTTACTTACTTACTTACTTACTTACTTACTTACTTACTTACTTACTTACTTACTTACTTACTTACTTACTTACTTACTTACTTACTTACTTACTTACTTACTTACTTACTTACTTACTTACTTACTTACTTACTTACTTACTTACTTACTTACTTACTTACTTACTTACTTACTTACTTACTTACTTACTTACTTACTTACTTACTTACTTACTTACTTACTTACTTACTTACTTACTTACTTACTTACTTACTTACTTACTTACTTACTTACTTACTTACTTACTTACTTACTTACTTACTTACTTACTTACTTACTTACTTACTTACTTACTTACTTACTTACTTACTTACTTACTTACTTACTTACTTACTTACTTACTTACTTACTTACTTACTTACTTACTTACTTACTTACTTACTTACTTACTTACTTACTTACTTACTTACTTACTTACTTACTTACTTACTTACTTACTTACTTACTTACTTACTTACTTACTTACTTACTTACTTACTTACTTACTTACTTACTTACTTACTTACTTACTTACTTACTTACTTACTTACTTACTTACTTACTTACTTACTTACTTACTTACTTACTTACTTACTTACTTACTTACTTACTTACTTACTTACTTACTTACTTACTTACTTACTTACTTACTTACTTACTTACTTACTTACTTACTTACTTACTTACTTACTTACTTACTTACTTACTTACTTACTTACTTACTGACTGACTGACTGACTGACTGACTGACTGACTGACTGACTGACTGACTGACTGACTGACTGACTGACTGACTGACTGACTGACTGACTGACTGACTGACTGACTGACTGACTGACTGACTGACTGACTGACTGACTGACTGACTGACTGACTGACTGACTGACTGACTGACTGACTGACTGACTGACTGACTGACTGACTGACTGACTGACTGACTGACTGACTGACTGACTGACTGACTGACTGACTGACTGACTGACTGACTGACTGACTGACTGACTGACTGACTGACTGACTGACTGACTGACTGACTGACTGACTGACTGACTGACTGACTGACTGACTGACTGACTGACTGACTGACTGACTGACTGACTGACTGACTGACTGACTGACTGACTGACTGACTGACTGACTGACTGACTGACTGACTGACTGACTGACTGACTGACTGACTGACTGACTGACTGACTGACTGACTGACTGACTGACTGACTGACTGACTGACTGACTGACTGACTGACTGACTGACTGACTGACTGACTGACTGACTGACTGACTGACTGACTGACTGACTGACTGACTGACTGACTGACTGACTGACTGACTGACTGACTGACTGACTGACTGACTGACTGACTGACTGACTGACTGACTGACTGACTGACTGACTGACTGACTGACTGACTGACTGACTGACTGACTGACTGACTGACTGACTGACTGACTGACTGACTGACTGACTGACTGACTGACTGACTGACTGACTGACTGACTGACTGACTGACTGACTGACTGACTGACTGACTGACTGACTGACTGACTGACTGACTGACTGACTGACTGACTGACTGACTGACTGACTGACTGACTGACTGACTGACTGACTGACTGACTGACTGACTGACTGACTGACTGACTGACTGACTGACTGACTTACTGACTTACTGACTTACTGACTTACTGACTTACTGACTTACTGACTTACTGACTTACTTACTTACTTACTTACTTACTTACTTACTTACTTACTTACTTACTTACTTACTTACTTACTTACTTACTTACTTACTTACTTACTTACTTACTTACTTACTTACTTACTTACTTACTTACTTACTTACTTACTTACTTACTTACTTACTTACTTACTTATGTATGTATGTATGTATATATGTAAGTATGTATGTATGTATGTATGTATGTATGTATGTATGTATGTATGTATGTATTTATGTATTTATCTATTTATTTATTTATTTATTTATTTATTTATTTATTTATTTATTTATTTATTTATTTATTTATTTATTTATTTATTTATTTATTTATTTATTTATTTATTTATTTATTTATTTATTTATTTATTTATTTATTTATTTATTTATTTATTTATTTATTTATTTATTTATTTATTTATTTATTTATTTATTTATTTATTTATTTATTTATTTATTTATTTATTTATTTATTTATTTATTTATTTATTTATTTATTTATTTATTTATTTATTTATTTATTTATTTATTTATTTATTTATTTATTTATTTATTTATTTATTTATTTATTTATTTATTTATTTATTTATTTATTTATTTATTTATTTATTTATTTATTTATTTATTTATTTATTTATTTATTTATTTATTTATTCATATTTATTCATTCATTCATTCATTCATTTATTCATTCATTCATTCACTCACTTATTTATTTATTCATTCATTCATTCATTCATTCATTCATTTATTTATTTATTTATTTATTTATTTATTTATTTATTTATTTATTTATTTATTTATTTATTTATTTATTTATTTATTTATTCATTTATTTATTTATATTACTTCCTATAATCTATGCTAGAAGTGTTTAAGATATGCTTATATAATTAGGTGCAGTTATGGTGATATCATTTACAACTTGTAGAGCTAACTTCTATTGTGTCTGTTAATCTTACATACTATGGTGTTATCAAGCCGGAGGCTTCGTCATTAATCGTGTACCTGATCTTGCCTGGTCTTATAAGTGCACACATGGCGGGCTGTCTGCCTGAAGTGCAGGAGCGAGCCTGTGCCACTACCGGGGAGGCCCTCGTCTCCCGGGGTCCGCCTTGGCTAGGTAGCACAAAGACTTGTGAGGGTTTGATTGTAAGTGAAAGTGTATGTTTTTATAGTGTTATGTGTTTGTTTTGTGCTTCCCTTCATCTCCAAACCAGTAATTTCATTGTACTAAATTATTCAGGTATTCCTGTATGTTGAGTTCAGGTTCGCCTATACTTATAGTGCGATCAAACAATGATAGAGGGCGGAAGTGTTTGTCGCGAGTCATATCATACTCCCCGAGCATTCGTATTTGCTCGTTGTGGTTCTTATTCTTTTTGGCGTATAGCTTGCATGCGAGGTGTTTAATAAACTGCTCGATTGTGAGCATTTTTAGCTCTTCATGTAGCTGGTACGTAGGAGCCTCTGGCGGCAGTTTTGCAATAATTCGCAGTATTCTATTTTGCATCGTTTGGAGGTGCTTTATGTGCATTTTTGCCGCATATCCCCATACCGTGGCGGCGTAAGTTAAGATGGGTCGGATCAGCGTCTTATAGAGCGTAAGTCCCATGCGTAGGTTAAGGCTGCTGTTGAGATTTATCAGCGGGTACAGTCTGTTGAGTTGGTCATTGGCCTTTGCTCTGGCTGAGTTAATATGCTCCCTCCATGTGAGATATTCATCCATCTTAACTCCTAGGTACGTGACGGTTGTCTCCCACCCGATAGGTTCCTGAATTAGGGTGAGGGGTGGGAGGGCACGCCTCCTTTGTCTGTGCAATATTCGCCTGGTAAAAATGATTGCTTGGCTTTTTCTTGCTTTTGCAGTTGTGTGCGGAGTTCCACGGGACTTTCCGTGCCGCTACCTGCTCTCAGCCGCCAGGCAACTGTGGCAGTCCAGTGTCAGGGCCACGAGAATTCATACGGATCGCGGCCCTACCATGATGGTACGGCTAGAGTTTGGGGACCAGGCCGACCGGGAAGCTGCCTTCACGGCGGGGCTGCCCTTGTTAGGGCAAGGCCTGCGGATTGAGGCCAGCAGAACGGATCGCCTGGTCCCATGTCGCCGCTGCTGCCAGTTCGGCCACCAGGCCGAGACCTGCTCTGCTAGCCCGCGGTGCCACTATTGCGGTGCTCGGGCATTGACAGCGAAGTGTAAGGGTCACGACCTGAGACACCGCAGCCGGTACTGTGCCACCTGTAATGGCTTCGGGCATTTTACAGGCCAGGCACAGTGCCCTCTCCATCCACGCCGAACTTCACAACACATCAGAACACCTACACAACAACGCGAGAGGCAACGACCAGCACCACAAATCACCAGCACCAGTCAACCAGCTCCAGTAACTACACCACCGCCGGCAGCACCACCAGTCCCCGCAGTCAGCCAGGAGCTACGGGATGCGATCCAGGACCTCCACGCGGAGTTAATGAATGTCAGCGCCCGCCTAGCTGCTATTGAAGAAACGCTCGCCACAATCTCCGCCGCAGCAAGTGGCACCATCTCGAGGAACGTCACCGAGGCTCTCGAGCCAATTAAGCAGACGCCTGGACGGCTCGAGATCCCTACTGCCAACCCGACCACCACCAGGGAGGTCTCAACACAGACTCGCCGCACTAAGGGGACACCACCAGCTCGACAACAACAACCACCGCAGTTCCTACCTTCACGAGCCAAGGCAGCGGGCTTCCATATTCATGATGGCCGCCCCTCCTCGGAGCTGTGTCGCTCCATGAAGTGTACGCCATATCCGGATTGATCCACTTCACTCCAGGACTCAGCCATCATCATTCATTCACCAATCATGACCATCTCATTTCACCTCAAGAATCAAGAGCACACCACTCAACAATATCACCAATGACTGCTACCAGGGGGCTCTCAGGGTCATGAGTGTCTCCTGGCCTTCAGCACCACCACGCTGTTACGGCCTCTTGCAAGCAGCTTCCATCGTCACCATAGAATGCGCAGGTACATTATTGCCGTACAGCAACACTGAGGTTTTGAACTCTGGACTCTTCCGGTGGGGTTTTTTAGTGAGTAGTCTGCTCGGGTTCGAAGCCCGGGTAGGAGTCTTACACTCGCAAGCGTGCATGCGGTTAGGGCGTAAGTAGCCTTTTTCCCCACCACAAAAAAAACCTTGCATTCAGTTTTAACCGCCATTTGGTGAACCAGGGCTCCAATGTGTTTACAGCATTTTGGAGACGCAGGTATATGATGCGTGGCTGAGTAGATTGCGTGGCCAGGGCCGTGTCGTCCGCGTATATGTATTTATCTACCCGGACTAGTGGTGGTAGATCGTTGATATATATAATAACGTAGGCCCAAGTAAACTTCCTTGTGGGAGTCCCGCGTTAATGGGGTGCAATGGGGATTCGGTATTCTCAATTGAGATTCTGAAACTCCTTCCGCTGAGGTAATCTTTTATTAGGGCGACCATTGAATCTTGTACCCCTATGTGAATGAGTTTGTGGAGTAGTCCTGCATGCCACACTTTATCGAATGCGCGTTCTATGTCCAATAGGACCACGCCTGTCAATCGTTTAGTGTTAAATCCCCTGGTGATACTTTCGGTAAGCCTCAGGATCTGTAGTGTTGTAGAGTGGTTGGCCCTGAAGCCGTACTGGTCGTCAGTTATCACGTTGTTTTTAATTAGGAATGAGTTAAGGCGTTTAAGTATTATTTTCTCTAGCAGTTTACTTAGTGTGCTTAAGAGGCTAATTGGCCTGTGATTAGTAGGAATGGACCGATCTTTATGTTGCTTAGGAAACATAAGGATTCGTGCTTCCTTCCAGCGCTTTGGAAATTTTCCGTGTTCCAGCGCGTAGTTGAATATATCCGCCAGCACTTTTAAGGCTTTGGGCGGTAGATGTTTCAGGACTATATTGGGAATGTTGTCTGGTCCTGGAGCCTTGCGAGTGGGCAAGTGTGCTATTAGCCATTTAATTTTGATTGCAGTGCTCTTTCGAAGTTTGTTGTGCGTTGGAATATTCCCTATTTCAGCGATTTGGTCTTCCGTTGCTGCTGCGAACTGTCTGTCGCATGGGTCAGCATTCGGTTGGAATACCTGCTCTAGTGTGGTCGCGAAAGCTTCTGCTTTTTCTGCCGGCGTTTCGGCTATTTGCCCGTCAATATATAGGGGCGGAATTTTTGTGCGAGTACGTGTCAGGCACTTCGCTATTCGCCACACTGTTCTGTTATGAGGATCAACGTCTTCCAGTGTGGCGTTCCATTGTTCTCTTATGTGTTTGGCCATTAGTATATCGGCCGTGACTCTGAGGTTGTCATATTCGTTGCGGTGTATTTGGTTTCGCGTACGCTGCCATTTGCGCCTGGCCCTGTTGCGGTCCTGCATTGCCTGTCTAACAGCCCGAGGAAACTGTGTGGTTGCCCTATTCGTTGGCCTAGTTAAGGGAACATGTTTTTCGGTCGCATGGTGAATAGTTCTGGTGGTTATTTCTACGGCTTGCTCTTGAATGTCTTGTGAGCTAATGACAGGGTTGTTTTGTTCGAGTTGAGTTTCAACTAACACTTCGAACTCGGGCCAGTTGGCGTGATTGTAGTTGCGCCTAGGCTGTTCTGGTTTGAACATTACGGGCGCCGCGACCTCCATTATTACCGGTAAATGGTCTGATGTGAGGTCGTTTAGTACCGTAGTTTCGGTGTCATATGGTATTCCCTTTAGTAGGGCGATATCGAGGATGTCGGGCATATGATTGGCCACTCGCGGGATAAAGGTCGGCTCTTCTGGGCCCGTTAGGAGGATGTTTGCCCGGTTGATAAAATTTAGTAGTTTGTACCCTGGGCATTCGCTTTTCGACAGTTCCATAGGTAATGCTTGGCATTGAATTCGCCAGCCGCAGTTACCTTGGTGTCCATTCGCATTATTTTGTCGACATCCTCAGTATCAATATTCAGTGGAGGGTTGTATACGTCTACTACCGTTACAGAGGCGCGGTGCAATTGCACATTTACCACTGTGGCCTCCAACCGGTTTAATTTTGGCACTTGTTTCTGGTGGTGCTTGATAGAATTCAGTATTATTACTGCCGTGCCTCCGCCTCTTCTATTTCGGTCATTGCGGTATATACTGTAACCCGGAATGGAGAAGCGGTCCATTGGTCCTAAATGTGTTTCGTTTAGAAGCGCAATTTGGATCGAGTTTCTTATCAGGAAGTCCGTTAATTCCTGACGTTTTCATCTGCCAGTGTTGCAGTTCCAGTATAATACGTATACTGTAGATTTACTATCCATTACTGGTTGTGGGATGAAAGTTCAAGGAGATATCTGGCAAGATAGTTAAAGAGGTAAAGTGGGTCTGCGTCTTGGTGTGTGATTAACTCCAGCAGCCATTTTGTGTGTTTCAGGAAGTTTTCGTAACTTACTTCCCTGGAGACTTCTAGTGAAGCCAGGAGCTCCCTTAAGGCCATTCCATTTACAAAAGATTCGCGGGTGGTGAGCGCTACTGGAGAGAAATTGAATCCTCCAGCGGTGTTGGGGTGCTTGTGTGTGTGTGTGTGTGTGTGTGTGTGTGTGTGTGTGTGTGTGTGTGTGGTGTGTGTGTGTGTGTTGGTTGTTGTGTGTTGTTTCTGTCCCTGGTGAGTGGGGTGCGCTCTGTTGTAGCCATGGTATGACCGGTGGTGACTCGGTCATCCCTGGCAGTAGAATGGCGGGTTTCGGGGGCTGGCCTGTTGCGGCCGCGACGGTCCTGGATGAACCACCCTTCGTTATTGGTGGGAACAGCCTGAGTTGTGTTTTGCTGTCTCTGAGGTTGGAGACGGGGGGCCCTATTTGGCTGTTCCCTTGGCCTTGAGTTTAGTGCCAGCTGGTAGACTGGGCAACCACTCCGTGGTTACACAGTGCGCACTGTCGTTCCTGAGGAGGAACCCTACATAGATAAGAGGGGTGAGGGCCTTTGCATTTGGCGCATACATTAATTGGGGCCTGACACTCTAAATGGGTACGGAACAGTCGCTGGCACTTTCTGCATTGTTTTGGTGCTGGAGTCGTCCTATAATCCTCGACTTTAACCCTAAAATGCGCTAAGTACTTGAGGTCTCTAATATTTCTGTTAGCTGGGGTGTCTGCAAGTCTATTAGGTACATGAGGAGGAGGGCACGTGTCCTGTCACGCTTGTGCATTTGGACAGCCCTGATGACTTCAAGGTTGTGGGTGGCCAGTTCTAATTTAATGTGTTCCCCGGAGACTTCGGCATATACTCCTTTTACTACAAATCTAAGGGTCTTTTCTGTGGGCTCTGACATTAGGTGGAAATGTATATGCCGGCTTTTGAGGTTTTCTACAAAGGCATTGTAGTCCCTCCTCGAGAACAGCTTGACTTCATAGTCTCCGGAGCGCGGCGCTTATCTAACTGTGTATTTGTATAAGTATTTGTGTGTTGTGTCACCCCGACTACCAAGGGACATCTTAAGTCCGGCGGTTCAACTTTGAAGATGGGAAAGGCGAAAGTACAATCTGTACTCAAAACAGAGGAACACCTTTTTTCAGTTCACCTCTAAGTGAGTGACTGACGGCCAGAACCCTGGTGGGGATTAGCGCGTCGTCTGAATGGCTGGAAACAACCAATCAGCAACTGCGCACAGCCCGCTCGCGGACCAATCCCTGCCAACTACCCCTCCCGCCCCTATAAATACCCCTGTTTCCTAAATTTGTTTCCCAGTGTGACACAATCCCTGTTGAGACCCTATCGAAACCATCGCGCAGGTTGAGCCGTATAACGGCTAGGTACTGCGGACAAGGCACTCGGACGGGGCAACCATCGTCCCCGTTCGACTCGAACTGCCTCTGGAGCCTCTGGAAAGCTATGGGTAATTGTGTGTATTGGTGTTATCTGGCGCTTGTGCACGAAGATTGGTGCCAAATCGGACCTGAATTCCGTGAATGTGTTAGTGTGGGTGGAACTTGGGCTAGCCTGTGCCTGTGCCGCTTGGGCGTAGGTCTCAGGTATCGGAGAGTGTGCTTTAGGGGTGGGGGATGGTCTTATGTCCGATAGGTCGATGAGGTCTTGAGGTGGTGTGTGTGGAGATGGTTGTGTAGGTGAGCGTGTGTGTGTTGTCTGTGATTGTGTACATGTGTGTAGGTAGTGTTGATGTGTGTGAAGGTGTAGTTCGTGTTTGTGCGCGTGTAGTCTTTGTTTGTATACGTGAGCGTGTAGGCTGTGTTTGTGTGTGAGTAGGCTGTGTGTGTGAGTGAGTGTAAGCTGTGTTTGTGTGCATGAATATGTAGGCTGTGTCTGTGTGAGTGTAGGTTGTTTGTGTGAGTGTGTTTGTGCGTGTGTGGTTGACGCCTGTGTAAGAGTGGGTGTGGGTATGCGTGTCCGTGTAAGTGTTCGATTGGGTGTGTTGGCGTCAGTTGATTGTGAGTTGTTGCCTGAGTTGGTGTAGGTATGAGTGGAAGTGTGGGGTTGAGTTTTGGTGTTGTGTCTTGTGTGGGCATGTTCATAATGTCCAACTGAGGAGTTCTGCTACGCTGTGATCGCGTGCATGGTCGTGTGTTTGTGGCTGCTGATGATGATGATGTCGGCGGGGGTGTTGATGGTTTGTCTTTGGTCATTTTCAGTGCCTTAGCCGTTACCGGCTCTTTGGTAGATGATAGGGATGAGGGGGAGAGTTTAACAGTCTTCTTCACCATTGCCAGATATCTTCTGTTCTAGTGTTTTTAGTGATCAGTTGAAGGGGCTGAATTAAAGAATCTAACGAGTAGTGAGTATTAATAGAATGAAAACCTAACGGGGTCCTAACTGGGGGAACTTTAGTAAATGATCAGTGGTTTTAAGTGTGTTTTTAAGAGGGGGACGGTCTTGTTTATTTAACCCGCTTCTGGTCTTTATAAAGATAGATAGCGGGTAGGTTTTAACTTTACTAGCTCTCTTGAGGTGCCTCGGGGGCAGTTATCTTAAAATTAGCCTAAGAAGAGGAAAAGAGAAGCGTGTAAAAAGTCTAGTGGGGGCCTAACCGGGGAGCATATAAACTAACAGAAAAGAGGAAAATAGAGATAGTCGGAGAGAAAGAGGCAGCTAGCGAGTGCTAAAAACATGGCTAGCAGAGGACCTGAACCGGTTAGAGCGCCTAGGTACCAGTCAGAGACTGTTGGCTGTGGTCTTGCTATCCCTCGTCTATCCTGCTTGTTTATAGTTACCTTTCCTGTTGCGGGTCGTTGCGGCTGCCGGCAACCGGGAGTTGGAGTGGTGATCCCCGGGCAACTTTGAGCGCGAGTGGCGGCCTGCGCACTGCGTTCTCTGAAGTTCGCTCGGATTCCCTGCTTCTCGCTTTACCTAAGCTTGGAGGGCTCTTGTTAGCAGCTGCAGACGATCTCGAAGTTCTCCCGCCTTTCCTCCGCTTAAACTGACATCATCAATTTTTTTTTTTTTAACCGTGGAGGGGAAAACCCCGTTACAGGTGGAGGCCGACATGCTGAGGCCAACAGTGTGAGGGTCCCTGCGCCCTGAAGGGGGAGGGTTACTCACTAAAAACCCCTCCATGTGTTAGTTCGTACAATGATAATGTTTTCGTGTATCATCGTGCGTTAGTCGGGTCCCGCATACCACCCCGGTTAGTAATTGAAAGCTTTAAGCTGGCATGAAGTACATGCGAGCGAGTCAGATGTTGCTTTTTGGTAATGCCCATGGAACCTGGACAGGACCAAGAGGGTTACATGCGTTGTTCACTTGGTGTTAATATGAGCCGCAATTTGTCCTTACTTATGATTAAGGTTGCACAGGCATAGGCCTGTTAGTCGTTATGGCACGTGGTAATGTTAGTGTTAGCGTAACATGGTGTAACTTGTGCAATGCTTACGTCTAAGGTTGCACAGGTATTTACCTGCAAGTCGTTATGATATCTGCTAATGTTAGTGTTAGCATACCTGAGGTTATTCGTGCAATATTTGAGCTTATATCTAGTGTTACACAGGTATTTACCTGCCAGTCGTTATGATATCTGCTAATATTAGAGTTAGTGTAACTGAAGTTATTCCTGCAATATTTGAGCTTATATCTAGCGATGCACAGGTGAAACCTGCAAGTCGTTATGAAATAAGCTAATGTTAGTGTTAGAGTACAAAATATGTTTTTCGTGCAATATTTAGGCTTCTGTCTAGTGTTGCACAGGTATGTACCTGCAAGTCGTTAGAATCAGCTAATGGTCAGTGATTTTTACACGTGCTTAATATGAATGCCATCGTGCTAGATTTCTACTTCGTCTGCCCGAGACAGGCAGGTCTTGTCGTGTGTGCGTGTATCCTGGATTGGCCTGGTCGTCGGAGTGTCCTACTCCATCATACGGTGGCCCGCTTTCACCGCGCACGTAGGACACTGGTGGGAGGCCCTAGTTCTCCCGGTCCGCCTCGGCAGTCGCCGAGGGCTTGTAGGGCTCTGTGGCAGGCTGCGGTCTGAAACAGGGAATAAGGAAGGTTTAGTTGTGTAGTGAGAAGGGAACAGTCCTCTGTCAATGTTTCATTTAGTCGTGCAGTAGGTTGTTCAAGAATTCCTCTACTTCCGTGTTATTTGGAGTTAGATTTGTGTCCAAAAGCGCTAGCGGTCTAGCGTGTTTATAAGTTTCCATAGTATAGTTGCCTAGGTTCGTTACTAAACGGTTGTGATGTTTATGCAAGTGTTTATATGTATCGTGTGATAGCTTTTTAATGAATTCCTCTATCGTGTGCATTTTTAGCTCGTCGTGTAATAAGTCCGCTGGTGCAGTGTAAGGCACTTTTGCTACCAGTCGTAGTATTTTGTTTTGTAGTCTTTGTAGGCGCATAATATGTTTTTTTGCGGCATAACCCCAAACCGGAGCAGCGTAAGTGAGTATAGGGTGGATAAGCGTCTTGTATAATGTTAGTCCCATTTTGAGTTTTAGTTGCGAGTTCATGTTTATAAGGGGATATAGTTTCCCTAATTGGGCGTTCGCTTTTCCCCTTATTTGGAATATATGCTGCTTCCATGTGAGTCCCTGGCCCATTTTAAGCCCTAACCCGGTGACTGTGTTTTTCCACTCAATGTTCTCTCCAAATATGGTGAGTGGTGGAAGCTGGTGTTTACCTAGTCTATGGTTGATTCTTTTGGTGAATATGATATCCTACGTTTTCTTGGCATTCACCTTAATTCGCCATTTGGTGAACCAATCCTGTAGCTCGTTAAGGGCGTTTTGTAGGCTCCTGTGAATGAACTCGACTTTCCCCGATGGCGCTACAATTGCCGTGTCATCTGCGTAGATGAATAAGTTCGTGTTGTGTTTTCGGGATATCGTTCATTGTTATATTAAAGATAATCGGCCCCAATATACTTCCTTGTGGGACCCCCGCTTTTATAGGGCGGGGGGAAGAGAGATGGTTGTTTACTCTGGCCTGGAATGTCCGATTGTGTAGATAGTTTGCTATTAGTTTAATTAGAGAGTCGTGTATATTAACTGTTTTGAGCTTCTTGAGCAGGCCCGCGTGCCAAGCTCTGTCGAACGCGCGTTCTACCTCAAGTAGGAGTGCGCCTGTCGATTTTCGGAAGTTAAACCCATGTGTGATGTGTTCTGTGGCTCTCAGTAGTTGCAGGGTTGTGGAATGGGGAGCGCGGAATCCGAATTGTTCGTTTATGGTTATGTTTTGTGCATTTGGGCGTTTTAGTATTACTTTTTCGAGTAGTTTTCCCAGAATGCTTAGTAGACTAATTGGTCTGTAGCTCTGTGGGTTCGAGAGGTCTTTGCCCTTCTTGGGAAAGTGTACGACTATAGCTGACTTCCATCTGCAGGGTAGTACCCTTTCTCTAGCACATAGTTGAAGATTTTGGATAGTAGTTCGATAGCATCTTCGGGTAGGTTAGCTAAGGCTACCGCCGGGATGCTGTCTGGCCCAGGGGCCTTTCGTTTCGGTAAATGTTTAATGAGCCATTTCATTTAGCTGGGACATGTTTTTCTTATTTTATTGTGCGTTATTTGGTTGTATATTCGCGCGTTTCTTCCTCGGTTTTGGCGGTGAATTGTGGGCACGAGGGAGTGGTGTTTGGAGTTAATGTTTCTTGTAGTGCGTCCGCGAGTGCATTTGCTTTTTCTTTATCGGTGGTGGCTGTGTTTTGATTAGTATGGAGTGGAGGGATTTGCACTTTATCGCGTGTTAGGCAGCGAGCTACTTTCCACACTGAGACTCGTTCATAATCGAGATTCTCCAGTGTGTTCTGCCATTGCCTCGAGACGTGATTTGAGATCCTTTCGCTTACTAGGTTATTTAAGTATTTAACGTACTCGAGGTGTGTTTAGTGCCGCGTTTTTTGCCATTTGCGTCTGGCTCTGTTCCTTTCGGTTGTTAGAGAGGTCATGTCTTGTGGGAGTTTAGTTTGATGTTGCCTAGGCTGGCTCATAGGCACAGAGGCAGCTGTGGCTATTTTTATGGCCTTTTCCAATTGGATGACCACTTCGTTGGTGCTTTCGTTAGTGTTTAGTGGGACAGTGGGCAAGTTTTTGCTTACAGTGTCTGCAAATTTATCCCAGTGCGCTCTGTTATAGTTTGGGCGTTTAATCGGTGGGATTAGAGCTGCCTTGCCCTCTAGGGTAATTATGAGGGGCAGATGGTCGGATGACAGCTCATTCATAACTTTGAGATGTGTTCTGCGTGTTAAGGTTTTGGACAGCACGTCAGATCTGTGTGCCCTACAATATGGAACGTAAGTATGTTCCTCAGGAGTGTGGATTAAGAGGTCCAAGTTGTTTTCGAGGTGTAATAATGCTCGTCCCTCTTTATTTGTCTCGTTGCATCCCCAAATTTGTTGTTTCGCATTGAGATCACCGGCAATTAGGGCCCTATTGTGCTGCTGCGTTAAGTCCGTTATTTCGGATGTGATTAAAGTACCGGGAGGGGCATAGGCCGCCGTTATGAGCACTTTGTTGTTGTCGAGTGTAATTAGTAAGCTGGTGGTTTCCAAATTTTGGAGTTGCGCAGGGGAGGTCAGGTCGTGTTGTATATCGTGTTTAATAATGACCGCGGTGCCACCCCCGCGCCCGTCTCTATCTGTTCGGAGAGTCATGTATCCCGGAATGTTGAATCTATGGTTGTCTTCTAGGAGAGCTTCTGTGATAAGGACAATATGAATATTATTAAGGGAGAGGAATTCCTTGAACTCTGTCTTTTTAAGTCTAAGTCCCCTAGCGTTCCATGTCATGATGTTGAGATAATTTGTATGGTCCATCTTGATACTTAGAGGAAACCAGGTGTCACCAGTAGTTGGAAAAAGTCCCTATATATGTATATTTTTAGGTGGAGGGGAAAAATCTTGTTACGAGACCCCATGGTACTGTGGGAGTTGCCAATGAAAATGGCCATACCCACTAAAGAACCCCATCCACCGGATTAGGAAGGTGAAAGCCTGCTGCGGTACCGCCTGTAGCACCCGCGCATTCAGTGGTGAAAATAGAGCTGGTTCGCATAGCGTAACCAGACGGTGAAGGTTAGGAGCTTGGAGACGAGCTTGACCGAAGCCCAGCTTGCCCCCTAGCGGAGTCATGGATGGTTTAGTAGGAGTCATTTGTGATTGCTGTCAGGAATCAGGGTGCTGTGTTGCTTGGCTTGTATACGCCGCGTCTGTCCGTGCGCCTCAAAAGTCTGGGAGAGTGTCGATACCTTGCATGCTGGATCCCTGAAACAATCTAAATATACATGTACATACACTAAGAACAAAGGAAGTGCGTACAATTAGTCTCTTAGTTTAGTGGTAATTTGCGCGCTAGTGGCGTCGTCAGTCTACACTAAATTATAATAAAATTGTTACGTTCCACCATATGGCGTCGTCTGCAACCCATAATTAAGATTGTTGATATACCATCCGGCATCGTCAATTAGGTGAGTGCATGTCCGTTGTATCGCCTGTTCGTCTGGAGTGCACACTTGGCGGGCAGTCTGCCTGAAATGCAGGAGCGAGCCAGTGCCACTCCCGAGGGGGCCCTCATCCCCCTGGGTCCGCCTTATAAATAAGGACTTGAGGGTTATCTGTCAAGAGAAAGTGTGTGTAGGTATGAATGTGTGTGTGTGTGTGTGTGTGTGTGTGTGTGTGTGTGTGACAGAGAGTGATGCACAGTTCACATGTGAATAACATCGGGGTAATTTACTAGATTGTCCAGATACTGTTGCATGCCAACATCTGGCTCCCCGAGACCAATAGTTCTCTGGAATAGAGATAGTGGCCTTGCATGTTTGTCGTGCGTTATATCATAATTTCCTAGGTTTTGAATTAGTTCGTTGTGGTTTTTGTATTTCTTATCAGGTAAGTTACAGGTGAGCCTTTTTATGAATTGTTCAATGGAATGCACTTTTAGCTCCTCTTGTAATTGGAGCATTGGAGCTACTTCGGGTAGTCTCGAGATTATTCGGAGTACTCTATTCTACATCGTTTGCAGTCTCTTTATGTGTGTTTTCGCTGCATGTCCCCATACGGGTGCAGCGTATGTTAGGATGGGCCGGATTAGAGTTTTATAAAGTGTTGTGCCCATCTCTAACTTTAGAGTACTGTTTGTATTGATTATTGGGAATAACTTATTGAGTTGTGTATTGGCTTTGGCTCTTACGATGTCTACGTGCTGTTTCCACGTAAGGCCTTGGTCCATCGTTACAGCTAAGTAGGTGATGGTTTTGCTGTTCCATTGGATTGGCTCTTGTCCAAGCGTTAGTGGCTGAAGGCCGTGTTTACCATGACGGTGCTTAATTCGCTTGGTGAATACAATTGCCTGGCTTTTTCTGGTATTTACCTTTATGCGCCATTTCGTGAGCCATGGCTCTAAATCATTTAGAGCATTTTGTAGCCTGGTGCGTATAATCCTCGGCATGGTTGATTGTGTGACAAGCGCTGTGTCATCCGCATATAGATATCGGTCTACTTTTATCGTCTCTGGTAAATCATTTATATAAATATTATAGAGGGTGGGCCCCAATAAACTCCCTTGTGGGACCCCTGCCCTGATTGGCCGTCGCGTTGATGTCTCTGTTTCGACTGCCGTGCGGAACGTTCGGGTTGATAGATAGTCCTTTATTATGGCTATCATAGAGTCCGCGAATTCCAGTGATATGAGCTTTCTGAGTAGACCAGCGTGCCACACGCGATCGAAGGCCCGTTCAATATTCAAGAAGATGGCCCCTCTGGATCGGTTTTCGTTGAATCCTCGCGTGATGGATTCCGTCATTCGCAATAGTTGTAGTGTTGTCGAGTGTTGTGCCCGGAATCCGAATTGTTCGTTAATTACTAAGTTATTTTTGATTATGTGGTTCGTAAGTCTTTTGAGTATTATTTTCTCTAAAACCTTGCTCATAGTGCTGAGGAGGCTGATTGGCCTATAGTTTTCAGGCTGTGATTGGCTCTTTCTCGGTTTAGGGAACATGAGAATTTTGGCCTCTTTCCACTGTGGAGGGAATCTGCCTTTTTCAATTGTATAGTTAAATATGTCTGCCAGTAGCTTCAGTGCTTTGGCTGGCAGATGTTTTAGTACTATATTTGGAATTTGGTCTGGCCCTGGGGCCTTCCTAGAGGGCAGGTGTTTAATGATCCATTTGATCTCACCCGCATTCGTTTTTCGCGTCTTATTATGCGTTGGTGTTCTACCGATATTCACGACCATTGTTTCCGTTTCGTCCACAAATGCTTGGTCTGACGGAAAGGCATTCGGTTCAAATGTCGCCTCTAGGGTGTCTGCAAATGCTTCGGCTTTGGCTCGGGGAGTTTCCGCTATTCCGTTAGGCGTGTGGAGGGGAGGGGCATGTGTGTACGTACGCGTTAGGTTTTTGGGTATTTTCCAGATTGTATGGTTTTGTGGGTTGATGTTACTTAACACATCGTGCCACTGATTTATTGTGTATTCTCGTATTCGTTCGTTCGCTTGAATGCTTAGTTCCGTGTACACATTACGGTCTATTAAGTTACGCGATTTTTGCCATTTACGCCTCGCGCGATTTCTGTCCTGAATGGCTTGTCTAGTGTCGCGTGGAAATCTTTGTGTAGAAGTTATAGGATATCTGATTGGGATGTGTTGTTCGGTAGCGAGCTTAATTGATTCTACGATATGCTCAATAGCTTCGTCTTGTTTTTCATGTGTCTCGATTGTGTGATCGTGTATAATGTTTTGTAGTGTGTTTTCGAAGGACTCCCAGTCTGCTTGTCTGTAATTGGGTCTTGGAGGTTCCGATTTAAACGTGATTGGGGCTTCAATTTCTAGTAACACTGGGAGGTGATCTGGGTTTAATTCGTTAATTACGTGTGTGTTTGTGTTGTGTGTAATGCCCTTGAGGAGAGCAATGTCTAGTATATCTGGTCTGTGTGTATGTACTCTTGGTATGAATGTCGGCTCTTCAGGGCCCGTTAGAAGTATGTTGTGTCTGTTGATGTATGCTAGTAGTTTATTGCCCGCCTTGTTTGCAGCTACGCAATTCTAGAGGAAATGTTTCGCGTTCAAGTCCCCTGCTATTACTACTTTTTGGGCCATACGCAATAGTATATCGATGTCGTCCGTGTCAATATCGCAGGGTGGATTATATGCCGCAATAAATGTAACTTCGGTATTAAGAAGCTTTACACTAACCGCGGTAGCTTCTATTCGGTTTAGTTGGGGGACAAACGCCTGGTGGTGTTGTACTGAATTTTGAATAACTACGGCTGTCCCTCCGCCTCTCCTATTTCTATCTGTTCGGTATACTGAGTATCCTGGGACTGAGAAGCGATCTACAGGTCCCAGGTGGGTTTCGTTAATTAGCGCTATTTGGATTGAATTCCTTTGGAGGAATTCCGTAAACTCCTTGCGCTTCCTTTTGAGGTTATTGCAATTCCAGTATATGATATTTACGGTGCGTGTGTTACTCATAACAAGTGAATTGTGCGAGAATTCCCAGGAAATGCGTGACATGGTCAAAGAGGAAAAGTGGGTCGCTGTTGGCGTTTATTTGCTCCAGGAGCCACTTTGCGTGCTGGAGGAACGAGTTCCAGCCTAATTCCAGTTTTGGGTAGCCCAACTTTACGAGGAAGTCGGCTAGTGCAAGGCCATTTTCAAATGCATCGCGAGGGGTTTGCGACTTTGGGACCAAAAAGCTTGATCCCTTTGTGTGTGTTGCCTGGTGTGTGGTTGTTTGTGTGGGAGCGGTTTTGTGTGTCGTTGTGGTTTGTTGTGTGTTGTGTTTGTGTTGTGTTGGGGAGTGTCGTATATAGAGAGAGAGAGAGCCACTCGTAGGGGGGTCGTTAAGGGGTTATCCTCCCTATGGGAGGCGCCCTTGACTATTTCCATACCGGGTTATAAACCCTTACTGGCACAGGGATTTTTGTAGTAGAAAGATGGAGGTTAGATGGTGGGGTTTTTTATTATGATGGGGTTATAATGAATTATGAATGAATGTTGTTGTTTGTTTGCTTTTTTTTTATCATGGTTTTGGGCCGATTTTAATCGGTCAGGGATTTGTCAATACAAGTCTGGGGCGTTTATGTTTCACCGGGGTCTATGTCGTACTCCCCAAGTCCACGTATTAGCTCATTGAAGCTGCCTGGCAGTTGAGCATAAAAGTTGTTAGCGAGGCTCTTGATGCGTTCTAAGAGCGTTGGGAATCCCAGGTCAGGGTGGATGTTTGCATTGGGGATGTACCAGTCGGCTCCTACTGATGTTCTCAGGTATCTGTTCTGTAATACCTGTAGCGGGTATAGGTTGGTCTTCGCTGAAGCACCCCAGACTTGGCAGGCATATGTTAGTGCAGGCCTTATCACTTGCTTGTAGATAAGGATTTTGTTCCTCAGTGACATAGGTGAATTCTTATTATATAATGGGTACAGCATCCCCATTCTTTTGCTTATTTTGTTGGCTAGTGTTGAGATATGCGCCTTCCACGTCAGACGCATATCTAGAAGTACTCCTAAATATGTTGCTTCCGTGGACCAAGGAACTATTTCACCGGCCAGGCGAAGATCATCAACATCTAGGAGATGACGTCTGGTGAAGGTGACGGCTTTAGACTTGTTGGCATTTATCTTAAGTCGCCACGCTGTGAACCATGCTGTAAGCATATCAGCGTAGCGTTGAAGTCTTTGTACTGCAATCAGATGGTGGGATGATGAAGTTGTGATTGCAGTGTCGTCGGCAAATAGGTAGAGGTGGCAGCCCTGGAGACGAGGAAGTGTATTTATGTATATTAGAAATAGCAGGGGGCCCAGAACACTGCCTTGGGGTACCCCTGCGTTGATGTAGAATGTATGGGATTGGATGCTGTCCTTCTTTACTATAAAAGTTCTGTTGGATAGAAAGTTATGTATTAGATGGACCAGGTATGACGGTGTGTCATAGTTAATCAGTCTGTGGATGAGGCCTTCATGCCATACTGTATCAAATGCACGGGAGATATCCAGAAAAAGGGCTGCAACATAATGCCGGTTATTAAAGCCGGTTATCACTTGGTCCACGAGGCGAAGAAGCTGGTGGGTTGTGGAATGATTCCGCCGAAAACCAAATTGTTCCGGGCGAAGAATGTTGTGTCTGTCAAGCATGGTCTGTAGGCGCTTTTGGATGACCTTTTCAAACAGCTTGCTGATGGCTGGTAGTAGGCTAATAGGTCTATAGTTGCCTGGATCTTTGGCATCTTTTCCCGGCTTTGGCAGGGTGATGATGTGCGCATGTTTCCATGCAGCCGGGAAGTGTGCAAGACGAAGCAAGCTGTTGAAGAGATGAACTAGTAGAGTCATCCAGTCAGGTGGGAGTGCTTTGAAGGCTGCGTAGGGAAGGGTATCATTACCCGCAGCTTTGTATGGCCGGACAGAGGCTAGTAAACTCCTAACTTCCTCAACATTAGTGAGGGATACTTCTTCCTCATCAGGGGGTGCTGCTAGAAAGTTACGCACCACTGTCACAACTTCTTCTGCAATCTCGGCGTCAAGAGGCTCTGCCGGATGAAAGGTGGAGGCTAGATGTTCTGCCATCAAGTCAACCTTCTCCCTAGTGGATTGGGCAAGTCTTCTGCCGTCACTGAGAGGTGGATCAGAAGTGGGAACTCGCAGTATGGCCTTGGACATTCTCCAGAGGGAAGAGTCTTCCGTATCCAGAGTGCCCAGGCGACTTTCCCATTCTTCGTTGATATGGTCGTTAAGTTCCATCTTGAGAATGGACTGTAATCTGTTCCACTCTCTCTTGTCCATCGGGTCACGCGTGAGTTGGTACTTGCGTCGTGCCCTGTTCTTAGCCGCGATGAGCTGACGAAGTTCATGAGAGAGAGGTTTCTGATTGCTTGAGAAGTGACGCCGAGGTGGGGTAGCCTCTGTCATAGCTGTGACCATGGTAGTAGTAATGTTGGCCGCAAGATGGTCTGCGTCCCTGGTATTATGGCATGGATGTAGGATGGCTGGTTGTTCTGCCATTAGTGTGGTGTATTTACTCCAGTTCGTCCGCCTAGGATTTACTGAGTTTGGAGGGCCTTTGACAGTAGGCCTTACCCTGAATATAAGCAGCACCGGGTAATGATCCGAAGAGAGCTCTGGAAGTGAAAATAGAGTCGGATGTGTGCGGATGTTCTTTAGGACTGCAATATCCAGCCAATCTGGCGGGCGTCGGTCGCCATGGGTAATGGTAGGCGACGCTGGAGCTAAAACGACGAGTCCTCTACGATCTAGGTAACTTTCAAGTACCATTCCACGATGATTCCTGATCGTAGAGTTCTATAACTGGTTTTTGGCGTTATAGTCACCCATAGCTATAGTGGGTGTATCGGCGATAAATACAGCATCCAAGTCCTGGTGACTGATGGGTCGCCCTGGTGGAATATATATAGAGTATATATTTAGGGGCCCTCTATTCGTAGCCACTTGGAAGCCTGTCCCTTCCAGGCCATAATTGGTTTCAAGGTGTAGGCGATGGTGCCGGATGTAGCGACTAATATAAATGGCGGTTCCACCAAATCCATCGTCACGGTCACTTCTGTGACAGATCATGCCTGGAATCGTGGCTTTTAGATTCCCAGATAGATGGGTCTCTTGGACCAGTAGGACGTTGATTTTGTTAACTGCAAGAAAGTTTTTAACTTCTTGCAGCTTGCCACGAATGCTGTTTGCGTTCCATGAGCAGATCTTAAGCCCGAGGATGTTGGTAATTGCTTCATTCCTGTCTGCCATACTGGGACATGAAGGTGAAGACGGTGAATACCAGTACGGTCTCAGATGCAATTGAAGCTGGCCTCTGGGCAAGGGCCTCAGCTAGAACTGTGGCAAAGTCCGCCTGAAGATGTAATGGGATCTTTGCCATTAAATTCAGGAAACGTTCATCAGGTATTAACGCGGTGCTCTGCGTTGTTTGAGATGGTGGTGGATATGCCAATAGGCGCTTCTGTGCTGGCTGCCAAGGTGGGAGTGGCTTGACTTGTCTTTCTGCTATTGGTGCTTTCCTTGGAGCAGGAGAATATATACCAGTAGCACCTGTTGCACTGGCACTTGCAGTTTGCTGCGGTGGAGCTGTTTTTGGAGCTGATGATGCAGCTGGAACCATTTGCTCCGAAGATGGTGTTGCCGGTATATTGGCTGGTGGCGCGGATGGTGTGGGCCCAGTTTTTAGGGCTGCAGCATAGTTCTCATGCTGTATACGTTCTTCAGGCCCTAGTCCTGGGAAGCGGGCACCTCTAAATGCTTCCTTGGGCAGGCCTAAGGAGTTCGCACTCCTTGGAGCTGCATCAAATCGGGTACGTTGCCCGTTTTTGTTCAGATGCATTTCAATTCTGGCCTCCTGCCAGACGGGGCATTTTGCATATCTGCAAGAGTGGTCGCCCCCACAGTTGAAACAGGTTGGTTTGGTTCCCTGTACTCCTGGAAGCTGGCAGTCAGAACGCTTGTGACCAGATTCGCCACAAAACGAGCATACTGGTTTTAACGACATCCAGCTGCACTGTGCTAGAACTGCTGGCAGTTGGTGCATTGCAAAGGCTTAGCAGGTGGGCGATAGGGTTCCACTCGTATCAAGGCATTAAACATCTTGTTTTCCTTGTAGATATCGTTTGAGTGGGTCTCCTTCTTAAGAGCCACACGAAAATGAGGTAGAAGCTGTGGTGGTTGGCTGCGATTTGAGGGTAGTTGCCCAACTCGCTCAACAGGGTAACCCTTCTCCTTGAGATGTGTAGCGACTTCTGCCTCTGTAATATACATTGGCAGGTCCTTTAGGATTACATACATTAACTCTTCCTCGGGCAGTAGAGTTGTTAGGTACTGCACCGAACCTTCACTGAGTATCTTTCGGATTTTCCGATGATCATCTGGCGTTCCTGACATAAGGGCTATTGTGCCACTCATATTCCTGACGGTGTATGCCAGTTCTGGATGGTTGGTGTTTATGTAAGTTGTTATCTCACGGGCCTTCTTTGGGTCCCGGAGGAAGATGGGGGTGGTCCTTTGAGACTTATTAGGCGTTGCAGGCTGTATAGCATTCACCTCTGCACTATCAGAGGTGTCCATGCTAGGCTGAACTTCAGCTGGAGCCTGTATCACTGTAGCGTCTTGGCTGGTGGTGGCCAATGGTTGAAACCTGTTTGAGGATTTAACAGGCTGTTTAGAAGAGGGTCCTGCGTTCCTCTTCCTCTTAGACGTAGCAGTTTGCCACTGTTGATGATGGTTTGAACTAGCTTTGTCATGCTGTTTTAAATAGTTAACTATGGCCTCAATACGCAGCTTATGCGCCACCATAGTTTTGTAGATTGTTGCAAGATCTCCACGAGGCACATTGTCATTAGGTATACCTTGCATTAAATGGTCATCGGCCTGCGTAACATAGAGTTTACGCGCCTTCTTTTCTTTCACCAGGATATCATGCAACTCTGGTGAAAGCGGAATTGTTGGGTTGACTATAAGTGGCTGATCTAAGAACAGCTGTAGATTGCCACCTCCAATGTAGTATGTGACGCTGTCATCTTGAACTGGTGTTTGTAAGCCAGCTGGATGAGGTGAAGGAGAAGCTGTATGACTGGAAGATGGTGTAGCCATATTAGCGTTGGGTGAGGAAAAGTCCATGGACAGTCCGAGTTCGTCAAGTTATAGCGAGCGCCAATTAAGCACAGATAGCAGAGGGCCAGACCAAAAGGCGCCTTACCAGTCTTTTGACTGATGGCTAAAGCCTTGCTATCTTACCCGCCGGTCAGTTAGATGGATAAGTGTGTGCTATAGAAGCACAAAAACAGTCTTGGTGTGGGGTCAATTTGGTGATGATGTTGTTGACCAATTGGCGAGACGAATATAACAGCCAATCACCAGGCTGCCTTGAAAGTCGATGAGTAAAATAAATACCGCGAACCAGAGCTGATCCACACTGATTCGCAGGAGAAGCAGAGTCTTCTATCACTGGCGCCAATCACGGCGCAGCAGGAGCAAACACACAATCACGTCCTTACTCTATGAGGTCTGGATCGCAGAGAGAGAGAGAGAGAGAGAGAGAGAGAGATAGAGATACCGGAAAAAGTATGGACCCTCGAGAAAACACTGCGGCCCCAATCACAAGTCCTCACCCACTCATATATATATATATATATATATATATATAGAGAGAGAGAGAGAGAGAGAGAGAGAGTGAGAGAGAGAGAGACTGGCCTATGAACCTCAAGCCAAAGCAAATGTGTTTGCAGAATACCTGGAGAGACTATGAGGCCGAGAGATGATCCCCAGGACCTCTCCGAACGTGTCCGTCGGGAGGTACGCTGACACCTTCGACGACCACCCGAGGAGGCTTATCACCTTCCCATCGTAAAAGCCAGCGAACTCCAGGACGCACTTTTGCGTCTCAATCCCAAAAAGGCCACGGGACTTGAGGGCCTAACCCCTATCATGCTCCGCTACGTTCCATTCAAGGCTGTGCTCTTTCTCACAAAGGTCTTCAATATATGTCTCACCCTTAGTCACTTCCCAGGCGAGTGGAGAGAGGCACGTGTGATATGTATGTTGAAACCAGGGAAAGACCCGGTACATCCTGCAAACTACCGCTCCATAAGTCTCCTTTCTGTCCTCTCGAAAGTACTCGAGAGGCTGATACTTGCCCACTTGTCTCCCATACTAGGGGACATAGAAGCCATCCCTCCCCATTAGTTTGGGTTCCGGCCGGGCCACTCAGCGCCTCAGCAGCTACTGCGTGTGGTGGATGTTTGCCGCCCTGGGATACCAGGACAAGTTCTATACCGCCACAGTTCCTCTTGACGTTGAGAAGGCATTCTCTGAGACCTGGCATGTGGGTCTCCTCCAGAAACTTATCCATCTGGAGCTACCCACACGACTAATACATCTAATACACTCATACCTAAAATATAGATCCTTTGTGGTCTCAGTTGCGGGAAACAAATCTACACGCAGGCCAATCCGTGGCGGAGTCCCCGAAGATTCTGTACTGTCCCCCACGCTGTTCAGCGTGTACGTGGGCAACATTTCAACTGAGCAGGACGTCAACACAGCAGAGAATGGCGCAGGCGTTGGCGATTGTCCATCAACCCGGAGAAAAGCCATACCATACTTTTCACACTCACAGATCTTCGAAGATGGATTCAATGCACGGATACCATCTCCTACCTGGGACTGAAGCTTGATAAGGGCCTTACTTTTGAACACACAACGACTTGTCGCAGCGAAGCAGTTGCATCGCTGTATCCAATGTTGCGGTCTGAAATGCTCATTCCCTTAAAGCTACGCCTCTTTCGAGCTCTCATAATCCCAGTCCTCCTGTACGCCTGCGAAATCTGGGACATGGCTGCAGATACCCACATTCTGCGTCTGCAGAGTATACATAATAGAGGACCTCGGATAATCTATTCTGTATACCGCAGATTCCCCTCGAGACTACTGCACGAGGCCTCGTCTCTTCCTTATGTGGAGGGCCAAATTAGGCGCCGGACAAGATATTCGATGACCTTATTCCACGACATCGGAGCGCCCTTAGGTCTGTTGGGGACTATAATCCCAGAGAACGCACGCGTGTGGAACACCGGGTTCCCCGCATGGCTTGCGGGCACCCCTGATAACAGAGGAGCCTCTCCAACAACAGCGTAAGCTGAGCTCCCATACAGTCCTTCCAAGAGAAGCTTGGAATGAAAATTCTAAATTTTAAACCTCCATATTTGGACCCACACACCAGCAGTGCCCAACGCAAGTTGCACACTGGAAAGTAGCTGATGAGGAGCAGAGCTGCTACCTCCTTTCTACCTACATCCTAAACATCACCCGTCACGCTTCAAAACCCTCACATCCGTCAGAAAATGGTTAAGCCCTAAAAGGGCAGGTACACGTTTGACACACCTCAGTCTGTTCTCAGCCTGCTAACAGCTACTGGTGTCAACACCCAACTTCCATGCTATTGGACCACTGGTGGAACGGCAGCAAAGCAGAAACCCCCGCCGGGGAGCAGTAGGAGCGCCGCAACTGAGGGGCGACCAGACCTTTGCAGCCAGGCAAAACAGCTGTACTCTATAAGAGCCTTGAAAAGCAAGTTTTAGCGTACACCTAGCACTGAAGGAGGCACCAAGGCAGCATTTTCAGAGCTGCGCCAACACGGGGACGGCAGTCAGCAGTTAGCCCTCCACTAGCCTGCCTTGTGGAGGAAACTCGACGAGCTCTTCCAATCCAGAACTTTCAGGCAGAGGTGTCTGCCGTAGGAGACGACTCGGTACCAACTGACAGTCAGACGAGACCGCAGGCCCACAAGGCTACAGTCAAGGGTCCGGACTCAGGTCTGAACCCAGGGTTCGCCCCATTAGGCGCGTCGCAAGGCGTCCGGCCCCCTGTGGGAAGCCGAATGTCACCTGCACAGACCTTAGATAAACCGAGTACCAGCAGCCAGGTAAGACCTGACGTGATGAGTACCTCATCTACCACCTCCCACTGGAACCCCTCATCTGGTCCACGGGTGAGTGTTGTCAAGGCGAAAGCCAAGACCCTCATCAGGGCCAAGACCACGCCGAAGGTGTAAAATGCCGTGGGCCTTATAGACCAAGGGATAGACGTCCCAATTACACCACCAGCACCTGTGACCCCGCTCCCAGCACCCACACTGCTGGATGACGGCTTTGGTATAGTGCAAAACAGAAGGAAAAGGTCCTCCGGTTTGAAGCCGGATGGGTCTGCTCCATCATCAGGACCTGCAGCATCCACCCTGAGCCACGCCACACATAAGGCAGGAAGAATCTCATCAATTGTGTCCGGCCCGTTCCCGAACCAGATAAGGGCGATGAAGGAACTGAGAGCATGGTTAAAGACCAATTTCCAGGCAACCCAGCATCCAGGACGGGTTGTCATCCGCACCACTACCCCTGAGGACCACTCAGCCGCGAGGGAGGTCCTGATAGCGAGTGGAATTAAGTTCCACACTTATTCGCTTCAGCGACCCCACTTGGTTCGCAGACTAATCGGGCGTCTTGATTCGGAGACTGACCCCAGGACATCTGTAACGGCCTTGTGGACGAACATGGAATCAAACCGCGGTTCGTGTTGCAACTCAACACCACAAAAGAAAAAGAGGGACAACCCACCAAGGCCCCCCTCCCACTATTCCTGGTAATAGTGGATAAACAAGAGGAGGAAACCCCGAAAATTGACCAAGTGACCCACCTCTATCATAGAAGGGTTGTGATAGAGCCATACCACGGCAGGGAGGGGCCAGCACTGTGCTTTAAGTGCCTGGGCTTTCACCATTCAAGCCATGACTGTGAGAGGCCACTCAAGTACCTGCGTTGTGCGGATAAGAACCTCGTCAAAGATTGCCCGACATCTATGGACCAGAAAAAGTGTGCCAACTGCGATGGATACCACATAGGCTTCTGTCGCGGTTGCTCTAAGTGGCTTGCTATTGTGCAAGGAAGACAGGGCAGGAATAACGCGCCAGTAGTGCGAACGGGAGTCTCGTTTGCCAAGGCTCTGTCGGGACACAAAAGTGCCCTAGTACAGGCCAAGGCTGCAGAGGCCACCCCACAAAACCAGGTTGGCAGTGAAGTCCCAACGCCAACCCCCAGCGTCGCCCCAAAGAAGGACAAACATCCCTCTAAAAAGAAGAAAAAGGCCTCAGTGACTGAGAGCGCAGAGCCAACAGCTGCGGTGGAATTCGCTAGCAAAACTGTTGCCAAGCTTCCCACCACCACCAGGTTCAGTTCGGGTTGCACCAGTCAACCGGGAAGCAGCAGATACAACCAGCGCTGGCCCGTCCTCCGGGACTGGCCCAACCAATCAGGAGGCAGCAGTGCCTCAACAAAGATCCCAGTCTCACGCCTTTGGAGACGCATTTGCCTCTGAGGACATGGCCGAGTTTACGATCTGGCGACCTGGTTCACCGACCAGGTGAAACGTTACCTCCCAATCTTGAGACACTGAGGGAACTCATGGAAAACTCTCGTGTCAATGCTGTGGAGAAGCACCTCGCAGTGCTTCAAAGGGCCAAGAACTGTACAATAACTCCATTAGCTCTTAATGGCGAATAGAACTGTGCGTTCATTTAGAGCCGCGTTCCGGAACGCAAATGGAGTTAGAGAACAGCGACCAGCCCTATTAGAGTTTGTAGACAGCCACGGGATTGATATCCTGACGGTCTGCGAAACACACTTGCACGCTGGTATACAGTTTACCCTGCCAAGTTACGTCACCCATCGGTCTGACGGGTCGACCGACAGGGCGGTGGTACGGCTATATTCATAATGAGTCATCTCACCCACACTCCTGTCACCATTCCCCCGCTCCAACACCAGGAAGCGACCGCTATAAGGCCATCCTTGGGTGGGAACGACCTGGTGCTTGTGGTGGTATATGACCCACCAGATGGACGCTTCCACGAAGTGGACATTACGGCACTTCTGAACCTACACCACAGGGAATGCGTCGCAGGTGACTTTAACGCAAAACGCCCAAGCTGGCGCAGCCGCACCCAGAACGTAAAGGGCCGGGGACTGTACCTTCTCATTACCGGGAACCCCACCCTTTTCGCGCGCGGTCCGAGAGGTCCCACTCATTTCCCGTCACGCGGCGTGGAGGACGTCATAGATATCATTGTCACCAAGAACATTCCATTTCACCTGGATCTCTCGATGATTAACGCTCTGAATTCAGATCACAGCCCAGTTGTGGTAGACTCAGACGCTAATCTCACTGTGCTGGGAGTGCCGGGCTGGGTTGAGGAAGTCGATTGGAACGCAGCCGTCCTAGCCCTCCAAGACCACGTGGAAGCATGACCTCGAATATACTCGAGGATGCAGCCGCGGGGTTTTCAACCTCCGTCCTAAATGCGGTTCGTTCACACACGCCGTATTCCTACCGACGTACCAAGCTCAACAGCCATCTCTGTCCCACTGAAACGCCTCATCCAAGCAAAAAATGCTGTGAGAAGGCTATGGCCGAGTTTCTGTCACCCTAGGATAGGAGTAATACACCAGAGGTTCAAATCCCTGGTTAGACGACTCCTAAGAAAACGTAGGCAAGCATCTTGGGAAAACACGCCGCGTCGCGTAAACCTCCAGGAGAGGAAACCGTGGCGCATCGACCGAGGCTTGAGGGAAAAAAAAAACTGTACCCCAGCACCCTGTGCATAGCCCTCGTGTAAGGTCGTGAAGATCCACAGGACGACCATACTGACCTCGTGGAACAAGCGATAGAAGACTTCTTAGAAGTCGGACCCTCAGACCACGAGGATTTCCACATTCCAATAGTTACCCCTCGCGAGTTAACTTCCACCATCCAAAACCTAAAATCCCGAAAAGACCCTGGACAGGACCGTGTAACGGCGGAAATTCTCCATCGCCTTCCCCTTAGAGCCGTGATTCATTTGACTTGTATTTACAACGTATGCCTCAGCATGCGCCATTTTTCAGTTGTCTGGAAACAGGCGCGTGTGGTGTGAGTTTTGAAGCCGGGTAAGAATCCGGTTTTCCCGTCTAGTTACCGATCCATCAGCGTCCTGCCAGCTATCTCGAAAGTGTTCGAGAAATTGCTCATGGCCCACCTCGGACCTCTTCTGGAACATCAGTTTGGTTTTCGTTCTAGCCACTTCACGACTGAGCAACTGCTGAGAGTAGCCTCCCTGGCTTATCAGGAGAGGTCTCAAACGGTTGCAGTATTGCTCCACATGGTAAAGGCATTTTCTACCACTTGGCACCAAGGTCTTGTCTACAAGCTCATACAGCAGGAAATCCCCATCCATACATTTACTTGGTGGCTAGTTTCCTGCAGGGATGTAGCTTCCGGGTGAAGGTAGAGGGATCATTTTCAAGAGAAAAGCCCATTGGAGCAGGAGTCCCCGAGGTCAGTGTGCTGTCACCGGCACTCTTTGCTGCTTACATGGCCGATCTCCCCACACACACACACATGTCAGTATGCGGACGAACTCATGACCTTCGCTACTGACAAAAACCCATGCTAAATCTACCGGCAAATACAGGCCCATATCTGTGCCATCGATAGATGGTGTGAGAGCTGGTGCATGTCTATTAACCCGGAGAAAAGCTTTGCGATTCTCCTGGCTAACACGTTAGCGAGTCGCCTCCCGCGGGACCTTCTGCTTCGGCGCCGTCGGATCCCGTGGGTCACTACGGCGAAGTATCTCGGGGTCACGCTGGACCAGCGACTGACATATAGACACCACGTCAGGGGCAAAGTGCTACAAGGTCACGCAGCCCTTCGGCAGTTATATCCCATCCTCAGTTCAAAAGCCATGCCTTTGCGCCGAACGCTCCAGCTATATCGTGCGATTATCCCGCCTCTGATTCTGTACGGATGTAAGATATGGGGTGTGGTGGCAATGTCCACCTTCATCAGGCTCTACACGTTGCAGAATCGGGCACTAAGGACGATCTACGGTACTGACTAGAGATTTACTGCCCACATCCAACATGAACACTCTAGTATTCCGTACATTGTCGACGTGATAAGAACGCGCGCTCGAACAATGTATAATAAAATCCAGAACCGCCCCAACCCGTTGATAAACACTCTGGGAAGATACGACCAGAGACAACCGCGCTGACTACCATCTCTTAGACTGCCACCGGGTTAATTTGGAATATGGGAAATGCGACAAAAAATCCGTATCCGAAACGGAGAAGCACCAAACAACTCACCGCACAGTGAGTGACTGATGGCCTGAACCTTGGAGGGGATAAGCACGCCACCTAATTGGCTGAAAGAGGCCGATCAGAGGGCTGGCACTTTCCGCTCGGTGACCAATCCCTCCCAAGCGACCATTCTGCCCGAGACACCACAACATTTTCCCAGTTATTATTACCATTCGCTAGTAGAACAGAGTCCTCACCCCTCATTACGCAGGTAAAGCCGTGTTACTGCTGGGTACTGCGATAATGAATATGTAGCACTTGGGCACAAGGCAAAACGAGTAGCATTTGGGCATATGCGTCAAGCAGGTAACAAAACCAAGGCAAGAAGAGTAGCATTTGGGCACATGGTTCAAGCAGGTAACAAAACGGTTTCAGGTATTGGGTATCAAGGGATCCACATAAGTGTTAATTGCTCATGGTCATGTTTATTATTTTGTAGAAAAATATTCTAAAGAGATTCTTAGCAGCTATGCGTATTTAAAGCATACTGTTTCCGGGGCACACCACGTGGAGGTGATTTCTTATCAAACCCCAAAAATGTATATTTTTGTTGTTACTAATAAATTATTTTCGTTCTGTTAGAAGTCGTCAATTTGTTTTGTTCTATCTTCATCCATATTTATATTTTTATTTAATTACAAGTTCATTCTGTAAGAATTCGTCATATTTCTTCATTACATAAGTTCATTTGTATAAAACGAAATTTGTCATTAATTTAATTTATGCACATAACCAAGAATTCTGAGACATTTTCTTAGATCTCTAGTTTCCTTAAAATCTTTTAGGCTATTAGCAATCCTCTTGTCAAGTGTAACTACAGACTTTTTTCGTTTTTCCCCTCCAAGTTCAGTTCAATTCCGTTGAAAAGGAATCCCTGGTACTCTGCATCATCCTTCAAGGCCTTAACTAGCGGGAGTATGTTAGGGTGTGGTATTTGCACTATTTTGTTGAACCGGTGGTTCCATTCTTCGACAGCATTGTTGGTTCTGTGACATTTTCCGCAGCAGTTCCATGTTTCTTTTGGCATTGAAGGATAATCCAGCCACTGTTCCATAAAGTAGTCGTAGAATAAACTTAATTTATCATTTTCTGGTGAGTTTTGTTGTATAATGAGCCAACCATCGTCAACTTTGTTAATTGGACGAAGAGCTAATGCAGAACACATCCTTATGTGAAGTCTGATTTCCTCATTTTGAACGTAATCACGTGCCGTTCATAATTCCTGCAGCTTTCTCCAAATACACTGATTGAAATGATAGTTGCAACCAGAAATTTGTATATTTGGAAAAACAGACTTCAAAGCTTGAAGTTCAAGCTTCAAGCCGAGGTTCAAAATCTTCAGTTACATCCTTGGGGTTCCAGTCTGGAATCTTCTCTTTAATTGTGTCGAACAGCCTGATGTAAGTCTCATTTTTACTTTCTCTACTGGTAGGTAGGGCAAGTATTGTATTCCACCCAAAAATTCGATGTCGAGATTTCACCGGAAATGTATGTTTTGAGACCCCTTGAATGCAAAGAAAAAAAAAAAGAGACATTTTTAGAGAATGGTGCATGTGTGCGTCTGTCTGTCAGTCTGTGGACAGCATAACTCAAAAACGAAAAGCAGGTTAAAAACAAAGTTGGTATTTAAGTTTAATATCTTTCAAGGATGCAATACAAAGAAGAAGATAGCCCCACCCTAAACTACCCTTTACATGGACAATTTTTCGATTTTGATTAAAATGTCATATATTTGAGATATTTTTATGACAAATGAAGTGCATATTTTGAATTTTCTGGATATAGCCCCCGTAGTCGTATTTAGTGTGGACGACTTTTGCATAACTGGTAAACCGTTAGAGATAGAAAAATTCATACTGTACAAAAAATGTAGGTCTTGCTAAAATACACAATTTATGTCTCAATAAATGTTCTTGTACGGGTGAACCATTTCGGAGATATTCCTTATGTGTGTGAGTTTCGGAAAACTAAAGCTTTCGTGAAATGGAACATCGTTTTTCATTCTTTTATATGTTAGGTGTGCAAAGAGAACGGAATCTCGAAGCTTTAAAATATTTGACTATCACACAAAGCCTACTGTATTCTAATAAATACCCCGAGGTTATATCTGCAAAGAGGGAAATCAGGATGCCTTATGGCAGGATAGAATAGGCTAGCAGAGGAGGAGGGAATAGGATAGATAATAAGAGGATAGAATGAATGTTTAGAAACGGGCCATGGTGATGAAAAAGAATAAATAACAAGGAGGACCTAGGCTAGGTACCTTAGGTTAGGCTAGGTTAGGTTGGGTAGGGTTAGGTTAGACCTGTAGAAGTATGAGCTTAGGTTAAATTATCAAATACCAGAGTAAAAATAGTGGGAGCTAGCTTAGGTTAGGCTACGCTAGACTAGGTTCGGTTAGGTTATGTAGGGTTAGGTTAGACAAGTAGAAGTATAAGGCTTAGGTTAGGTTAAATTATGAATGATCGATTAAAAAGAGCAGGGGTTAGGTTAGCGCGGCGATGTGGGACGAGGTGTCATTATGTTAGGATAATATATTTAATCAAGATAGAAAGCTGTTGTGTTAGGTAGCTTACATTGATATAATGAAGAACTTACTCAAGTACCATGAACGTCTATAAAGACATACATATGCTGCTATACACCTTAAAAATTATCCCTAGAGTCAGCTTCAAACACTTACATCCTGCGTCCCTCTACCCTCCTAGCTAACAATCCTAAGATTGCGTATGGCGGCCATCTTGCGCATTTGGGTGTGCGCCAGATCTGTCCTAACTCCCCTACTATGGCAAAATCAAACAGGGAAACTAGTATTGCATTTATCTTAGTAAGGCACACAATCTGAATCTAAGAAACAGACACAGACCACAACCATCTTATTGGTTATAGTGAATCACAGCTTTGCTATTCAAAATTAGACCGACAAACTCTTAAAACAGAGAAATGCCTGGTGACTTTGGTAGCGTATGGATGAATAGGGCACACCAATGCTGCACTCTTAGTGTCAATTACAATGGGAGTGCGTTCCAACATTTGCTTTGAATAGTAAAGTTGTGATTAACTATAAACAATGATATGCCTGGGTTTTGTTTTTGTGTTCTGCGTTTGTTTCTTGGATTAAGATTGTGTAATATAAATGCAATACTAATTTTCATTGTTGATTTTGCCGCAAATACTCAAACTGGGTGGGAAGCACTAGGTAATGACCAGGGTTCGGAGTTTTAGGTGCAAATTTCAAATGAAAAAAAGAAGGGAAATGGTGCTCAAATAAGGTAAAAAGGGGGACAACATGGTGCTGATTTATTCAACTAATTCAACAAGTTCTCTTTCGTCTATTCTAATTTGTTGAATTACAAACAAGCACATCAGATTATCACTTATCAGAAGAAGGAAAATGCATGAAGCTGTTATAACTCAAGACATTAAGCATCTCTACATTTTTAAAAGTAAGTCTGTTTCTATTAAGCGATAGACTGTCTTTGTAGATGCCAAAGCTTCTTTCGACCGCCACAAAAACCAGTAGGGCAAATCTTGTACTCACTCGGAATGGCAATTCTAAAGATGTGGTGAAATCCTCAATGCCCGTATTCTTCTAGACTAAACCAAAATTTGTCTTTGGCAAAGCCATCTAACTGCTCCCTCACGAAAGTAAAAATATCCCACTGTTCCTCCTTTTCCAAACCTTGTTCTTCTAGTAGTTTAATAGCCGCAACCAGCAACTATGGACAGAATATAGTTCTTGTTGCAGGCGCGGATCTAGAAATATACGATAGGGGGTGGGGGCCGGTTCCGGTCCGCTACCACTTAATAATAATAATAATAATAATAATAATAATAATAATAATAATAATAATAATAATAATAATAATAATAATAATAATAATAATAATAATAATAATAATAATAATAATAATAATAATAATAATAATAATAATAATAATAATAATAATAATAATAATAATAACAATAACAATAATAATAATAATAATAATAATAATAATAATAATAATAATAATAATAATAATAATAATAATAATAATAATAATAATAATAATAATAATAATAATAATAATAATAATAATAATAATAATAATAATAATAATAATAATAATAATAATAATAATAATAATAATAATAATAATAATAATAATAATAATAATAATAATAATAATATCTAATAATAATAATAACAATAATAATAGTAATAATAATAATAATAATAATAACAACTACAGCAACAATAGAAACAACAATAACAATAATAGTAATAATTAATAATAATAATGATGGTGATGGTAATAATGATGGTGATGGTAATGATGATGGTGGTGATAGTGATGGTGATGATGATGACGACGATGATGATGATGATGATGATGATGATGATGATGATGATGATGATAAATGTGTAGTTATTTAACGACGTACTTTTCTGGATCTAACCCCTGTAGTTGTCACCTGTTTGCCAGTTCTTATTTACACTTCCTTTAATATCAGAAAGTCTACCCACCTGAGCCTGTCGTATTTTACACAAATCACATTTATTAAAATGCTAGTGACTGAGCTGCGGAAAGACGTAAACCTTGGGTACAGAAACTCAACGTTGAACCAACCCGCGTCACCGAGAGCAGTATAAAATGTGGAGAATATTCTATTAGTGATGTTTTGAAAACCGCTAATAACTTTTCAAGGTTAGTCTACATTTAAGTAGATAAAATACTCGACAGCACACTTGATTGGGCCCGTTCCATATGGCTGTTTAAACGATCGTTACTTATATCGCGATGTTACACGTACCCGCATAGCGGCAATGAAAGGTTCCAATAACTCTTTAAATATTCATCCAATGGAAATGTTGCTTATTACAAAACTTAACATCGTGTGTAAAAGCATTTGCTAAGGAACATTTTTGCAAAAACTCCCAAAAGGGCAAGTTATTTTAATGTATTTAGTTTGGGCCCCATTAGAAACCTTCCACCTCACTGGTCTATTCTTTAAGTGGGTCTAACTATCAAAAGTAGTACATATATAGTACGAGTACCAATTTTCATAGAAATCGGTTTGGCCATTTTTGCGTAATGATGAGGTAACACACACATAGCATTTATAGCAATAACGTAGGATTAGACAGGGGGCCCGAGCTCCTGGCACACCCCCCTCCCTCCTGTATCTGCATCTGTCTTGTTGCAAATTATGTATTTTCTCCGGTAACAGAATTTGCTGTGTCTTGGGAATTGTACCTGCGTTGGCTGTATCCAAAGAAAGCACAAACTCTTTAATTTTGTCAAAATTCTCACACAACATAGCAGCACACTTGTCCCAAGATCCCCAGCGAGTAATGACCGGGAAATTTGGAAGGGGCAGGCCATTGGTTTCCTTGTAGACCACAACACGTTTCGGAGCGTTCTGCAGAATCTTCTTCAGGGCAGAGATGAACTGATTTGTGATGTCCTATTCGTTCCTTATGGATTCAGAAACCCTGTGAAGGGCATGAGCCAGGCATGTCACATGCTTCAACTTAGGAAATAAAGGCTTCAATTGGTTAACAGCTGAAACCATGTATGGAGCCTGGTCCGTAATCACAAGAAGAAGTTTTTCAAACTTGATACCAGCAGGCCAGAGCTTTTGACAAAAGTCCATCATTGATTCTATTACTGTACTGGCATTGGCTTTCTGCAGCTCATACGTTTTTAACATTGGTTTAATTATCTCCCCTGCTAAGGGAAAAGTTAAAATGTTCAAAACATATCGTCCCATTGAGTCTATGGTTTCATCCACAATGATTCCCACATCGCATTGAGACACTTTCTCCGTGATTCTTTGTATGGTTTGTTGACAAACAGGCTCCATGTAGTTTTTCTTAAAGTACTCTCACTCGGCATTGACATCTTTGTGTATTTTTCAAGAAACCTCTTGAAGGCTGGATGGTTCACCTTATTGAGAGGAATTCCTGCTTGTGTAAGAGCTGCACACAACTCAATGTTGATTTCCTTAAAATTTTGACTTTTTGAAGAACTCTGTTGAAATGCTTTTCATAATAGATGCTGCCACAATCTGTTTGCCTGAAGAGTCTTGTTCATTTGATGCTTAGAGCTGTAAATGTGCTGTTTGATGCGATCTCGCTGGTGTTTCTCATATAACGAAATTCCTGAATCGCAAATAGTACATCGAATAACAGCTCCATCTGTGTCTATGCAATCTGGTTTGAATTCCTGAGCCAGAACAATAAGTCGAGCACTGGACACCATTGGCATGGTAAAATCTAGTAATACGCTCGTTTAGTAATGTAACAAAGGACTAACACCAGTTCACTTGCTAACTCAATGTGACTGTTGCACAACTCATTCAGTGGCTGTCCACGCTCTTCTATAACACCGCGACAATAATTGTGGTAATTATTACCAGAATGTTCTCATTCATACTGGAACTGCAGCCTCAGCGATTTCTAGTAGCTTCGAGCAAAACCTAGAGTTGATTCTTGGAACTACGCGTGTACAGTTACTGCTGTCTCTGCGTGACCTTGGAATCCTTGCGAACAGATGACGTCTGTCAAAGTAACAAACTCACATTCACGAACAGCAGGCTGCTGATTCTGGTGAAATTAAAAGGATACAATGATATACAGTGACAATGAGTCATTGTCAGTTGCATTGATGCGGAGTGCTTTATAGCGATAAAGCAAGAGAAAGGATTTGTCGTACACAATTATTTTCCATTATTGTAGGTGTGCTTTCAACTCCCGCGCAGCGTGTACTGAAAGAGTTCGGCTTACTCTTCACATGTTCACACCAAGCTGCGGAGATGTTAATTAAAAGTTAAATATTTTATATTGACTAAAATCATATAGAGTAAAATGGAAGGAAACTTAAAAGAGCAAAGGAGGAATAGGGGATTATGGGTATGGTTGGGGGAAACAGGAATACATGTACCCAAAAAGGGAAAAAGGTGCATGAAAAAATGCCTCTTTTGGCAACTAGAAGCAAAACTTCATACTGTGGTATTTTCCAAGAACTTAAATTTACCCTAAGAAAAAAGATGTGCACCTAAAAACCCTAACCCTGGTAATGACATTAACTAGTCTAGCGCTTAAGCGAAACACCGCAGCAAAATACTTTCCCTAATAGGTGTTTAAAATAATGTCATCTATCAGCTCCCAAAGTTTGTCGGTCTAATTTTGGGACATGTGTATCTTACGGCCCACTGCAGCCGGCCCCTTCGTGCGTTAAAACAGTTGGAGAAGTTCACGGCGCAAGAGAGGCGAGTGTTGTTGCAGCGGGACGTGAGGTGAGAGGCAGTTGAACTAGCGTGTTGGTCCCCTACTCACAGCGGTGCTATCAAATCTTTGCGCAATGATTTTGTTTGGTGTTGACTTGAAATTACTGTTTAACTCTGTAACCAAGCACTCGGATAATACAATGGCAGTCTGTCCATTAGGATAAAAAAGAACCTTTGTGTTGTTTTTGACGCCCATTTAGAAACTGTACTCGTCTCCAGGTGATCTTTTTACAGCACCTGTTGACACTAGCTTGTAAGTTAATAAGTCCTAAAAGTATTCCAGAATTTTCAGATTCTTTTGTCTCATCGTGTCCCCTTAATGCCAAATTCAAACGCACTATACAGCTTAATGCAGTCTATTAAGTTTCGAGAAAATGTACACATTTCTTTCAATTTCCTCCTTTTTTAGTTTAAGACTCGCTATACGAGAACTGAGCTGTACACCAATGTTTTCTGCACCAAGAGTAGTGAGATCCAGAACATTACTCAAGTGTTTCCTACTCGATATATGCTTATTTGCATGTTCATTTAAATGGCCTAGGTCCTTTACGCCAATTTTTGACCAGAAATCATGACTTCTGAGCAACAGGCAAGCAAACCAGAAAAAGGCATTTCGAATTCCACAACCGCACATCCATGAATATTTCGCAAAACATGTCACTTTGAAAACGTCTTATCTAAGTAGGTACCAGTAGCTTTCCTTCCCTTGGCTGTCTGAACAATTATTATCAGAAGTAAGCCTTCCAAGGGTTTAAAGTGAATTTTTTCTTCAAAAGCCCGAGTAAAGAATGGATTCTTTAACAGAGTCCACTTAATTCATTTCCACGAGTTTTATTTAACAGGGTGCTTGAGAGGAGAAAAACAGAGCACACGTGCAAACAAGCTGACTACCGGAACGTGCGTCACCGATTGCAGTACGGTACAGCGTAAATTACTGCGAATGCAGAGTAGGTGGGGAAAGGGAGAGGAGGGGTGAACGTGTAGCATTGATATCTTACCGCGCTCTTCCGTGCTGCTGTGGACGACGCACGCTGAGCCTGTCCAGGACGCAACTAGTAATACAGAGAAATCCAAAAGTATAAGAACCGTTGCACGGTGTTTTTCCACTGCGCTGCCCGAGGTACAGCTGATGTACACAAGGTCACGCGGTTGACTTTTTTTTTTCTTTTCTGCTCTGGAAATGCAGTATTGAGCTGACCCACTACCGTGTGGTTCAGTTATTACTAGTGTGCTTTATTATTTCGTCCTGTACTTAGTCACAAAGTATATTATGGCTAAGCATTTGTTTTCTACTGCACAGCGTGTATTCATTTATGATTCTTATGTATTAACTCAGTCTCCTCGCCAAGTAAAATTGCGATTACCACAACGGAAAGATTTCCAGGTGATCTGCAATTTCTGTCTTTGGAGTAACTTAAACCATAAAGTATACAAGACAAACCCACACACCCTGGAAGAATTAAAAAAATATATCTTCCAGGAAATTGCGAGCATTTCTCAAAGTGAACCACGGCGAATGATGTATAGTTTCCTAAAAATGTGCCAAAATGCATGGACAACGATGGTGGCCAGCTTCAGCATCCGTTTCAATTATGTTGGTAAGTAAAGCCTTTAAAAGTAGTTTAGAAAGGTTGTATGGTTTTATCCGCGCTCTTCTATGACAGCGGCATTCGGCGACGAGCGCAGAGGATCCGTACAGACAGAACACACCGCAGCCAGTTCAGTCTTTTGGATCACCCGTTAAATAACTCATATTATACATTATCAAAACTAGTTTACAACTAAAGTGTTGTTAAATATTTAAAGGTGGCATCTCTGAAACTGTTTAGCGTGCTGCAGCACGGTAGCACGTATACAGGAACAGCCACTGCTAGATACATACGCAGCTCCTATTAAGAGCCTTCAAATCGCGTTGAGTGGAACAAAATAGTAGAATTAAGCAAAGCTTCCGTAATGTTGTTTGCATACAAAAGGCTAAGAGAATTATAGATGCACTAGTGTGCTTTATATTCTATTTATCTTCAGCTTGCAGCGCAGATCTGATCGCTTTGGTGTTAAGATTTGCTCTGCAAAGCGTATATAATGATAATGATGATGATGACGATAATGATGATGATGATGATGGTAATGATAATGATAATGATGGTGATAATGATGGTGATGGTGGTGATGATATGATAACACTGCTGCTGCTGCTGCTGCTGCTGCTGCTGCTGCTGCTGCTGCTGCTGCTGCTGCTGCTGCTGCTGCTGCTGCTGCTGCTGCTGCTGCTGCTGCTGCTGCTGCTGCTGCTGCTGCTGCTGCTGCTGCTGCTGCTGCTGCTGCTGCTGCTGCTGCTGCTGCTGCTGCTGCTGCTGCTGCTGCTGCTGCTGCTGCTGCTGCTGCTGCTGCTGCTGCTGCTGCTGCTGCTGCTGCTGCTGCTGCTGCTGCTGCTGCTGCTGCTGCTGCTGCTGCTGCTGCTGCTGCTGCTGCTGCTGCTGCTGCTGCTGCTGCTGCTGCTGCTGCTGCTGCTGCTGCTGCTGCTGCTGCTGCTGCTGCTGCTGCTGCTGCTGCTGCTGCTGCTGCTGCTGCTGCTGCTGCTGCTGCTGCTGCTGCTGCTGCTGCTGCTGCTGCTGCTGCTGCTGCTGCTGCTGCTGCTGCTGCTGCTGCTGCTGCTGCTGCTGCTGCTGCTGCTGCTGCTGCTGCTGCTGCTGCTGCTGCTGCTGCTGCTGCTGCTGCTGCTGCTGCTGCTGCTGCTGCTGCTGCTGCTGCTGCTGCTGCTGCTGCTGCTGCTGCTGCTGCTGCTGCTGCTGCTGCTGCTGCTGCTGCTGCTGCTGCTGCTGCTGCTGCTGCTGCTGCTGCTGCTGCTGCTGCTGCTGCTGCTGCTGCTGCTGCTGCTGCTGCTGCTGCTGCTGCTGCTGCTGCTGCTGCTGCTGCTGCTGCTGCTGCTGCTGCTGCTGCTGCTGCTGCTGCTGCTGCTGCTGCTGCTGCTGCTGCTGCTAATAATAATAATAATAATAATAATAATAATAATAATAATAATAATAATAATAATAATAATAATAATAATAATAATAATAATAATAATAATAATAATAATAATAATAATAATAATAATAATAATAACAATAATAAACAGTACTAAACTAACAATATCAACAATAACAATAAATAATAAGAAACAAATACAGCAATAACATTAATAAGAAAGAAAGACATGCCAATGAAACATTACGTGCACTCTTGCTTGCTTTTACAATCTGCAATTCAAATGTTAGACAATAGTAGCATATACAGGAGTGAATTTATTCCCTGGAAATAAAGATCCTGTAAGTAGAATGAGACTTTTTCGGTTGGTCATACTGTTATTGTGTATTATCACGAAGTACACACGCTGGTTCAATTGCCTCTCACCTCACGTCATATATATAATATAATATATATATATATAGGTTCTACCCGCGCGGAGGTTAAACACTCAATGAAATTAGTACTAATATAGATGTTATCACATCGCCTTTTAATATATTCGTAATTAGACCGCTGACGCTTGCACTTCTGCAAATGTTCACTGGAACCAGCGAGTATTACATCTTAAACGGAGTGTTTACCCCATACGTTACTAGGTAGCTCAGTTGGGACGGGCGCAAGACTACGGAGTAATCTGTCTGCTGTGAAGGTGGTTCGAATCACTTGTATGTACTAGTTTTTTTACCATGCAGTCCTCACAATTTACAAATTATTATTCTGAAAACGGTTATTTTATTTATGTTTTATGCCATTATTTGATGTTTCTTTATTGGTGAACCACAATTAGGTAGTTTAAACATACCTATAGGCAGGTGCAATTGAAATAAGGGTCATTTATATACAGGGTTGCACAGATCTACAAGCCACTGTAATACGCTGATGAAGGGTTTTTGGATTGTCCAGCTCCTCTGCATAAATGCCTTCTTTTAAATAACCCCAGAGAAAGAAGTCAAGGGGTGTCAGATCAGGTGTGTGGCAGGCCAGGGGACTGGTTCTTGTCTTCCTATCCAATGACCAGGATGTGCAGCATTCAAATGATTGCAGACGATCCTCGACAGATACGGCGGAGCGCCTTCGTGTTGAAACCACATCGTCATTCGCTCCTGCAGTGGCACATTCCCTAATAATAAGAGGTGAGCTACAGAGGAATTCCAGGTAGCGTGCTCCTGTTAGATTCCTCTTGAAGAATAATAGTTCAACAATGTGGTCTCCCAAGATTCCACAACAGACATTTACACCCCACTGTTCTTGGAATGCTGCCTCCCTTGCCCAATCAGGATTATCAACACTCCAATAGCGCATATTGTGACGATTTTCAGTCCCATTGTTGTGGAATCTTGATTCGTCAGAAAGCAATATCCTGGATGCGAATCTCACATCACTTGCTACTCGCTCCAGCAACCATTCACAAAAGATCACTCGAGCTTCGAAATCTTTCCCGTGAAGTGCTTGGTGTGGGTGCAAACCATAAGAATGGAACTTACTAGTGTTCAATATTCGCACTACAAAAGATTGGCTCATGTTCACCTCCTGAGCAACTGCCCGTGTACTAGTGTGCGGATTGTTCTGGAAGGCATTCAAAACTGCTTCTGCATCAACACCCGATGTTGCTGGTGCGTGTCTATGAGGAGGCATTCTTGCAAGTGATGCTGTTACACGCAGACGCCTTTCAACATTCCGGAAGCTGTTTGCTGTTGGTTGTCGTCTATTCGGATATTTCTCCCGAGATATTTTCTCCGGTGTATTTGTTTTTACTTCTCCGTAGTTCAAAAGCATATCTACGTACTCGTCTGTCGAATACATAATGAAAGACTGGCACAAAATATTGTGCGACAGCATACGTGTGGAGAACGCAGGGGTCGGCATTCACAACACAATACATCATGCCAGTCCAATGGAACAGAAGTCATTACACCTGTTCAATTACAAAATGCAGACAAACAAAAACGATTTAAATTATAATGTCCTAAACGCTCAAGGACTTTATAATTAGATTATTGTGAATTCGGTTTCCAAGTTTTGATGAACATAAAAAAAAAAAAAGTATTTACACTACTGAGACTCGAACCTATGACACTGGGGCTTAGCGCAGAAAACCCGTTACAATCTTATTCAGCTATTTCGAGACTTAACTGAAACCCCGTACCGCATTCATTAGTAGGACTAGCATGCCTGGCGCTAGGCCATTGCTACCTCTCGAGTTTTCGGGCTTGATTTAGCTTTTTAAGACTGTTTTAATCATTTGCTGGGCGTTTTAATATTATTATTTAAATGACAAAAGCTGTTATGCATATTAATTGAGATGCACGAGGCGTAGTTCACGCAAAAATGTAAATAAACTGTTGTTTAATAATATGTCCGTTTTGACTGTACGGGTCCATGATGGATGAGGCGTGTCTCTAAATTTTTCCTAATTTTTCGCAGCCAATCCTGCTCTAAGTACAAGAATCCACCATATTTTTTAGCTGACGTTGTTAGCGTACCCATATGATAGGTCCAATTTTTCCGAGGCGTTTACTGAATTACGTTGCTATGTATACTCTAATAAAAAGTTTGTAAAATTGGCTGGAAACCGGAATGCGCTCTCAGTAAGCGAGTCGTATGTTTTTGAGGTGTACTTTAGCGAGGAGTACGTTCTGTCCCTTAAACCACTGTTGCTCTTAATTTTGCGCATTCCTCTGTTTAAGAACGTCAAGCAATACATTTTAGTAAGCGCAAAACTGGACTAAGGCGCACATGCCGTTTGGTGGGTGGCCTACCTTTCAAAAAAAAATAAGGCGCGGCTGACTCACCTGGTATATGATAAATGATAAATATATAATGATAAATTTACATATCAAATTTATTTTGTGCATGAAACCCTATCACAGTCTAAATGGTTAAATTGATAAATGCCAAATTTTTTATTATTTGAAATTTTATCTTTTATAGAACATTTTGGAAACTTTTTAAAGCATATTTAATTTGAGGAAATAAAATTATTTTATGTTCTTTTAAAGCTTTTGTATATTTTGTATTCACCCAATGATGGTAAGTACATTTTTAAGATTACAATCATATGTTACTTTTTGTAGGTAGAAACATCTCTTGCGGTCTTTTGATAGTAAACTTTCTCAAACCTTTTATGTATAAAATCTATTAAAACCATTAATAAATGCAGTGCTCATAATGTGCTCATATTCTCTATAAAATTCTTCTTTATTAAGGGTTATATTTATTAACATATGAATTAAACTATTAGAAACAGAACTTTTATGTGAAGAAAATTAAAACTTCTATTTGTTATGTACTTGTCAATATGAATTGATTTTTATAAATACCCAAATTAAATTTATTATTGTGTTTTATGATGTTTAAATCTAGGAAAGGAACGCAACCATTATTTTCAGTTTCTAATGTGAAGTTTATAGCTTTATTTTGTAAATTTAAAAGTTTTAAAGCATCGTTTATATGCTTGTTAGCTGAAATTTAAATTTATAGGCTACTAAAGGTATGATACATTTCTGGTTGCTCCTGACTGCGTCCCTGCTTAAATGTCGTTGGAGCATCCCTTTAGAATACACTTTTTACTTCTATAATAAAGTTAATGTGTGCTTCGATGCCCCCCTTTTTACTTTCTGTGCTGCGTTTAGTAAAGTACAGGAAGTATTGTATTCCAACCAAAAATTCGATGTCGAGATTTCACCGGAAATATATGTTTTGAGGTCCCCTGAATAAAAAAAGCATTTTTAGAAAAAGGTCCGCGTGTGTGTCTATGTATCTCTCAGTCTGTGGACAATATAACTCAAAAACGAAAAGTCGGTTAAGAACCAAAGTTGGTATTTAAGTTTAATATCTTTCAAGGCTGCGACACGAAGATTTTGAAGAAAATTCCTCCACCCTAAGTTATCCTTTACATGGAACATTTTTCGAAAATGTTGATTTTCTTGAAAATGGCCATAAAGATTTTGATTAAAATGCCATATAAATGTATATCTTGAATTTTCTCTTGAATTTTCTGGCTATAACCCATGAAGTCCTATTTACTCTGGATGACTTTTGCATAGCTGGTAAACGGTAGGAGAGATCAAATCTTAATATAAGAAATGTAGATCTTGCTAAAACGTACTATTTATGTCTTAAGTAATTTTTTTAGGGTGAACCATTTCGGAGATATTCCTTGTTATTTGTGTAAGTTTTGGAGAACTTATACTTCTGTCAAATAGAGCATCGTTATTCATTTTTTATATGTTAAGAGTGCAAAGAGAACGGAATTTGAAAGTTTTAAAAGTTTTGAATATCGTTCAAAGCCTGCTATATTTCCATATTCCTCTTGCACCGATAAGAAGATATACAACAAGATAATTTCTGCAAATCTCAACTGACACGTAGAAGATAGACGAATAAGAGTGTGTAAGAATGGTTAGTACAATAGTAGAGAAAGTCATGTGAGTGCAACACATCAGATTCTTTTTTAGTTATCTTCTACACAAATGTCTATGTTAGTTCTTTTAACTCTTATTGTGTTATTCAACTAGTACACGGTATTCACTTTTATCCTTGATTTCCCGCGCAGAAATGGACGTCAGTAGCAACGCTGTTGAAACGAGTTTATGTTCGGATGCTCTAGCGGCCAGAGATCATATTTAATGCGGAGACATCGCATTTAGACTGTCCTAACGGCAGATGAACATACTATTTGATAAGTAGGTCTTGCTCGCATAATATAAAGCGTGCCTAGTTCCACTTTTTGTGTAGATAATCGGCATAGAGGCTTGTGAATATGTCCTCTTAGCGGCAGATAGACATACTATTTGATGGTTGGGTCTAGGCCACGTAGTACAAAGCGTGCCAATTTCCACTTGTTGCCTAGAATACCTGTTATACAGTGGCGGCTCGTGACTTGTCGCAGTGGGTGTGTAGTACATTACATCCTCTCCACCTTTACTCCCTTTCTTTCTCTAACACACACCACACAATTCTAATTCTAAATTCATATGGGCAATTGAGCTCTTATGTTTTGATATTTTTTTGTTTTAAATGACCAATATCACAAGAACTATTATTTGTCTAGACACCATTTCTCTCACTCGTAAACAATAAGCACGGAAAACAGCTTCTCTTATAAAAATAAACCCGAAAGATTTATTTCCTTTAGTTTCGCCATATTATTCATTTCTACACTTTCCTAGATTCAAATTTCCCGCTATGTGCAGACACAACTGCATGCAACTTGCTGCCAAAACACTAACATAATAAACACTAACAAAATAACTATTTCAAACTGAAGTATTGGCCTTAGTAAATTACGACATTGAGAGTAATTATATGCATATATAATCACTTAATAAGACTAGATGTAATTGTGTTTATAACATTAAGATAATATAGAAGATGGCTACGTTATATTTAGAACCGCCCCGTTGGCTGCCTAGTAGGATCTGCTAAACAAGAGCAAGGGAAATGCTCGTAGCAAGGAAAACAGAGGGACTTGTACGAGAACGTAGTGCGCTTGCGCGGTAAGAATCGCATGTGTTGGCCTTGTCGATTATGCTGCCTTACCTCGCCGTGCTCTTAAATGTAAGCTTTGCACCGCCCCCCGCGTACCCGTCGCCTAAAAGCTACCTTCGCCAGTCGCAAAATCGCGTTTATGCGTCTCAGCTTTTTGACTGAGTGAGCTGACATTTGATAAAGAGGGCGCGGGAAAATTAAACGAGCAAGTTCATATACGTACAAGAAAGTTGGACATTCGACTTTCTCATATGCATGTACATTCACATTCGCATGCGGAAAAAATTAGTGGGTGTGCAGTTGCGAGTATGCGATCACCCAGGAACCGCCACTGCAAGAAGCTGACTTTGTGGCTGTTATGGCAGATGAAACCACAGATGTTTCGCATCAGTCCCAGCTTGTATTAGTATTTAGATATGAGAAAAATGGTGTTCCAGATGAGAGATTTTGGGTTTTATTGCAACCAGAGGGACAAAGCGCAGAAGCAATTTCTGAAAGCATATTAAAAGTGCTAAATGAACTATTCAGAGATAAACGTCACAAACTTACTGCCCAAACTTACGATGGAGCTTCGCTACTGGGTGGTGCAGTTGGTGGATTACAAGCGAAAGTACAACCTCAATTTCCAAGTGCGCAGTATATTCACCGCTATGCACATCAGCTGAACTTAGTGATGGAACATGCAGCTTCGCACAATAAGTCTGCCTGAATATTTTTTCTTGATCTTTCTGCTCTTCCTGCCTTTTTCTCAAGAAATTCTTTCACCCAGTAATGTCTCATGTTGATGTACCTTGCAGTCAAAATCAACTGAGGCTGCTAAAGTAGAAAATGCTGTGTCTTCATTCATTCAGTGTATCTGTGACATTCGAGAGGCAGCCGATGATATATTTATGATTCCATCTGAATCAATGAGCAAACATCAAAAGGTAGAATATCTCGAAATAGAAGCCAAAGAACTGTGTGACCGCTAGACGTTGTTTTCAGTCGCTTAGTCATCTCGATGCAGCAAAGCTGTTAAACTCTAAATTGTTTGGCAGCCTTTTAAGTCAGTTTCCCGAGAGTGAACTTCAAACTGCTGTGATTACATATACAACAGTGAACAAGAAAATGCTAAAGACACAACTTAGCGTTCTGTGTGCAAGACCTGACTTTAGAAACGATGACGGGGCTGTGCAATTATTGCAATACATCATTTCTAAAAGTCTGCAACATTTGCTTTCTGAAGTGACAACTTTACTCAAAATTTTGGTCACTACACCAATGACCACTGCTGAGCCAGAAAGATGCTTTTCGTGCTTAAAATGCGTAAAAACGTTCTTAAGAAACACCATGTCACAAGATCGTCAGCTGCTCTGGCAATGCTGCCCATGGAGAAGAGTATCGCTCCTAAGATGGAGGGGTTTAATACCAGAGTCATTGATAAGTTCTGTAGTAGGAAGGAGCGCCGTAAGGATTTAATATTTCACCATTAGGTAAGACTAATTATGTAAAAACGTGTAGTCATTGTATGGTACTGTAGCATACACCTTATTTTATTCACCAGCCGCCACTGAATTTTTCTATAAAACAGAGTTTTGTAAGCTATTATTCTTATATCGACTATTCAAATTTTATATTTGAGGTCTATGATTATACAATTTGAAGGATTAAAGATATATTACTTATATTAAAATGATCTTTCAAAGCTAGATAACAAACCACTTTCATAAACTTATTTTTATTCATAAAACCTCCCCATAATAGGTATACAGTGTGCTGATATGGGAAGAATGCTGCTATTGTCAAATACCGGCTGCAATTACCCTAATAAGCATTGTACAAAATATCCTTACCCCAAATAAGATTGTTATAAGATGTATAAAGTTGTTACTCAAGTTAAAACCATTGCTAAATATTATTTATTATTGCCAACCAACTTACTGTTGGCACCTGTCTGGTAAGCGGAGGGTCTGTGGTTCAGATCCCAGCTGTGGCATGGAATTTTTAAGTTCCAGTTCTACCTCTCAAATCATTGTTAACTATTTTGCATGCCTATAAAGTACACTAAGAACAAAGTACCCCCCATATTAGGCTCAGTTCCCCTACTGTGAAGCTTATCTTTCCCACCAGTCAAAAGAATTTTAATACTTAAACTGTCAAATCAATCAAAATTACTGAATTTTTCATTTAACCATTTAGCTAGATTGTAAATAGATAAATTTATACAATTTACAATAGGTCTCCTTTTATTTTCCAGTTTATGAACTTTCGAAGGTACATACACACTATGTAAAACTGAATTATTAACTTTTACAATATATTTTGCTTTATTATGTGTAGTTTCCACTTTGTTAAGACTTTCATTAAACTTGTAATGCATGATTTTAATGGGTCATTATAATTTTTATATAATCTTCCCCTTCAAGTAAAAGTTCTACTGTAATATAACCAGATTCATCTAAAATTAGGATCCTATTACCTTTAACAGCTTTAGTATAAATTGCATCTTTTTCACTCAATGATGTAATAATCTGTTTATTATCATTTCCTTTAGGCTGGTTTTCATACAAGTTCTGCAAAAGTTTACTACATATTATTTTAATAAATATTTATAAATTTCATTTAAATCCTGACTAGCAATTTCAATGCCTGTAAAATAATTTTCTGCATTTTTTAAAAAAATATACACCAGCGTTTTATGCCCTTATTTAGAAAATTAGGTTCTGTCTCATTAAACGTACAATTTGAAAGATTAATTACATTATCTGTTGGATTATTCCATATATTTGCTTCAATTTATGTTTTGAGTATAACTTACTTAAATAATTACATAGACTTCCACGGCCTTTGTCCATTACTTCTGTCTTGGTTTCCGTTATGGGCCACATCTTTCCTAAAAAAGCCAACAAGACGCTGCCCATACCGGAAACCAAGAAAGAAGTAATAATTTAACCTATTTGTTTTATTTTCAGTTATGAAATTAAGTGTTCCAAATAATTTTGATTCCAAATTAAGCCAAATTGAGTTACTCAGAACATTTATCAATTTAAGATGCATTTCATATAATTCTAGTTCAAAATAGTTACGTTTTCAAACTGCAAATTCCTTTTAATTTCAATTACTTTTCTCCCTGCTGCTGTTTGATGAACATCATTATTATTGAATTTAACAGCTTTTCTAATAAAAACTGGAGGTACTTTATGTTTAAGACAAAGGTTTAAAAATCAAGTATCCACAAGAACAACTATCCTTTCTTTTCTCTTGAAGTTGTAAATATAAGCTAATTTTAGATTTAATACCATTACAAGTTAAACAATACAAATAATTATTACTATAGATGGAACAATTCTTCAATGGACGCAAGGTTGGCTACGCATAAAAACATTCACTGTAGCTGACTCTGAATTTTGCACCTGGTCAGACGTCAACAAGAGCAGGTTCCAGTTGCACAACACAGTACAGAGAACCCCCTCCCAATGATGTAATGTTCCTATAGTGCATGTTGACATTACGCTGATAGCTTGGTTACAAAGGAAAATGTTTCATCTTTAATTACTACATTCTAAATGATCCATTGTAACCTAAATTCCAATGTAACTGAAAAGCAATGATTCAAAGCTACATAACAAATAAAATGAAAAAAAAAAACAAAAAAAAAAAAAAAAACGAAGTACTGGCAGTTTTATAATTGGCAAATCAGGTATGGCAGACCATTTTGGGTTACTTAATCATGAAATAAATCCATTGGTTAAATTATTAATATCCACTCCTGTAGATGGGATGAATCTTCTCTAGAGTACAAAAATTTTGTAAAAACGAACTGCTTGATATAATTGCGCATTTAATAAATATGTGAATAGAACAAGATAATTTCCAGAGTGCTTAGGCTAGCATAGCCTGATAACCCTGTGGCACAACAGCCCATCCAGGCCAAGGCTTACCGCCCGACCACTGCATTTCCCACCACTGCCAACTACAGGCATGATTGGGGTGCAGTACCAGAGGTGGGATGTGATCAGTTCCTCTTGGCCGGTTATGCGGTCTTCTCGAACAGGAGCCGCCACCTTTCAATTAAGTAGCTCCTCAATTGGCCCCTCAGAGACCTAACGAGGCTGAGTGCACCCCGTGCCGGATCTCCCAGTGGGGAAAAATCCCCATGTCGGGACCAGAAATTGAACCCTGGTCCTCAGCACTTGAGGCAGGAGCGTTGTCACTGGGCTAAAGAGGCGGTATAATACAAATAGCACAAATATTACATAGCGACCTACCAACCCATAACTCTTATTTCAGAATTTAGCAAGACATGAAAAGGTTTTAAATTTAAGATTGGTGAGCTGAATAAATATGGCATACTAGTTAAAACACAACATGGATTTAGGAAGAATTACTCTACCAGTATTGCTATTGTAGAACTTGTGCTTGAAATACACACATAATTACATAATCATACAGTAGAATTTTTTCTTGCCCTCTCTGAAGCGCCTGATAATGTATCAATAAAAATGGATAAATTAGACAATTATGCGACAAGGGGCAAAACGTAAGCCTTATTGAGATCATACGTAACAAATTCTAAGCAATGTACAGTTATAATAACCAAACCCAATAGTTAGATTAAGCATTTTACATTGACACTGTAAGGTTTGGAGTGCCACAGGGATCAGTACTAGGGCCTCTCTTATTTATTTTGTATATAAATGAAATATCTAAGTTTGAGACTTGCAAGAATATATCTTATGCTAATGATACCACACTTATGTATTAGAATAGCTTATAACACTATGACAGGCTCCTTAAAGGCTAATTTGAAATATTTAGATGATAACATAATCATGAATGTAGGAAAGAAAAAAATTGATGCACTTTCAATATCATGATCACAACACAAATACTTCCATCACTGTTAGCGTGCAAAACACAATACTTGAGCAAGCACAGCACGTTAAAGCCTTAGGGCTAGTGTTAGACAAAAATCTGTCATTTGACGTTCACTTTGACATAATCTGTAGTAAAATAAGCTCAAAGTTATGTCTATTAAAGAGACCATACAAATATCTGGATACTGCAGCTTTAAGAATTTATATTTTGATGTAAAGTATCAATACTTTCAATTTGGAGTCGAGGTTTGTGGAAGTACTTGTAAACATAACTTAAATAGGTTGTTAATTTTACAGAATAATTGTAAAAGAACCGTATATAAGCGGAATAATAGAAGTTCATGTCGTAGTGTCTTTAAGGAAAACAATTTGTTTTCTGTAATTTCTCTATATGTATATAATGTAATTACATTTCAAATAAAAATGTACATGTTACCAATTGAAATAATAAGTGGTATAGTCTAGTACCCGTGGAAATAGAGCAATCTACAGAAATGTCATATCAAGGAGTAAAATTTTGATCCAATATTTCAATATTTTATATAAAGGTATATGATTTCTCATATTCTCGGATACCTTGTTCAATAATACAATACGCACACATCAGCATCAAGTAATTTAATGCTGAAGATCTTGGTGGAAGTAAAACAAAAGAAAAGCGCATCGAGTTCATATATTCTACGCAGAAATCAAACAAGGTAAATATTTGAATTTGCATATGATTCTTTTTAATAAGACATTGGATCTTCCTTCATTCACAGTGATAAGCACTTCAAAATATAAGCATTTCTAAGCAGGCTGTCTGTCTTCTTTTATACATAGTGTGTATCAGTGTCAGCCTGATACGCTAAACATGGATATTGTCATTGACGGTAAAATACATTAAGGATTAAATTATCCAGTTAGATCCTGCGTTAGCACTACATTGCCAACAAAAAAGTGTTCTAAGACTTCTCTTCTAAACTCAGTGGATCTCCGGTAATAGTGTCGCAAAGGACTGACATTCCACATTCTTGCGTCTTCGTGTAGCTCTCATTTGATAGACCTTGGCGAGTCTACAACAAGCATCTTGATATCACGGCTAAAACCTCAGCAGAAAGACAACATGAATATAGAGAACATCTAAGACAACAAGGTCAGTATGAAGAACGTAAAAATAAAGAAAATGATGCAAAAGAGATAAAAGGATTAAATTCAGCAAGATTAAAAGAGGAATGTACAAACAGACCCAACGAATCTGGGAAAAGATGCATGAAAAGCAGGAAGCAAGAAGCAAGAGATGTTATCATTGTTACGATACCTGCAACAACATTTAAATCTAAGTAGCGTTTTGGAAAGTGCAGAAAACGTGTTGTGGAAGCACTTCCCAAGTCTCTACAGAAGAGATTACAGCTGATTGGCGGCCATGCAGGAAAAGAAGGACTAAACCTTGGCAAGCCATTGAAAGCAGCATCAAAGCATAAATGCTCAGAAGAGGTTAAAGCTGCAATTCTGAAGTTCTATGAGACGAATGGATACCTATTAGGCTCCAGGAAAGATGCATTCAGGTGTCCACATTGATGGCGAGGTCAAAGAGGTGCAGATCAGATATTTGATGGTTACACTAAAAGAAGCATATGCATTATTTATACACAATCATAAATAAATCTGTGTTAGCAAAGTTTCCAGAATTACGTCCTGTTAATGTGTACCTCCAGGGTAACATTCCACACATTCTTTCGTACTATGTGTAACAAAACTAAACATGTCAGTGTGCAGGAGATATCTCGGAGTGAGGTTGAAGAAGTGAAAAAATATCTTGAGAAATGGTTTCAAGATCATTCGTCTATTCCAGCCTCTTGCAGGGTTCATTGTGTGAAAGCGATAGATGAATATTATCGAGTATCCTCAGCTGTTATGTAAACAGTCAGTAAGCACAATTTCACATATGTCAGTCTTTTACGAAGAGAGACCAGTCTGTTACGGTCTTCAATAATTAGAATATCTTGTTTTTTAAAAAGTTCCAGTAACAATTAAATCCTGCCTACAACGGATTTTTTGAAAATTATTCTTGGATTAAACTTTCACAGAAAATTAGAATTGTTCCGCATGACCTATAAAGAGTTCACAAAACTGTCAGTCTGTTAAGATATGTTTGTGAATAAATATCGCACATAAATGTAGTCTTACACCTTATAAATGTGTATCATTTTAATCCTTTGCGTTTTCTGTATCAAATTATGTGGTCCAAACTCATTTTATCAACTCCTCATCTGTGTGAGATTTGGTATATTAGGAAAAGTGTATTGCAAACGTCAGTCTGTTATGCATCTAATTGTTCAGTAATAATCAACATAGGATTAATTTCAGTAAAAGAATAAATGGATGTGTTCCGTTTATAAGTGTTGTCAATTTATACAACTAATTGCCTAGTGCTCTAAAAGCCAAACAAGGAGTAAACTTCAGAAAAGAATTAAGGAAGTATCTAATAGGAAAATGTTTATACTGTATAGATGAATTGTAATTACTATATTAACATCTAATAATCTGATGCTGTTGCTCATTTATGTTATCGTTATTATGTAATGGCTATCAAGACTGATTATGTAATTATGTTTGTTTTATACTACTTGCAATTGTATATTTTTTGTGCTTGAAACTTTGTACAATGTTTATGGGCAAAAGTAACAAAATTAATTAATGAAAATATTAAATGGAACAATAGATTTATTGGTTCGAGGGAAAAAAAATATTTTCTTAAAAATAGCGATCACATAATGGGTTTTGTAATACCACCAACCGATTTTGTCGATAACTTGGCAATACAATAAAAAGAAACCGTCACCTAGCGACACTAACGATAACAAAGAAACAGGCATTCAATTGCTGACGATACAAATAGTTGATTTGTGAATAGTTCTGTTGAAAAAGACATAATTATAAAATATAAGTGATTTTAGTCATTAATGTTTATTAATATCTATTTGTCAATTTATATTGGTTCGCTGTCAGTAGCTTCAGTTTTTCTTTTAGTTTAATCCCTCTACAAGTTGCTGGGATTCTAATATCTCCATTGTCTTTGTATAGTAAAGTTACAGTCATTACCATCCACTTTTGGGTACTTTGCCCCCCTCATATAGTGCAGTAGCTGCACATGTATTTTTCACCTATTTTAGTCCGTTGCTTATGCTTTCCCAAAATTCCAATGTAATCCATTTGTATTACTAGCCTTGTTACAGTTTAAATCCTTGATTTGTTCTGGTATTTCATTCAGTGTGAGTTTAATGTCCAACATAGCTATTTTCTATGGCTAAGATTCGTCATTATCATCATCATAATCATCACCACCACCCCGCCACCGCCGCCGCCACCGCCACCGCCGCCGCCGCCTCCGCCAACGCCGCCGCCGCCACCACCGCCGGCGCCACCACTACCACCACCATCGCCACCGCATTGTTATCATCATCATCATCATCATCATCATCACCACCAACACCACCGCATTGTTATTATCATCATCGTCATCGCCACCGCCACCACCACCGTCACCACCACCACCACCACCACGGCCACCGCATTGCTATCATCATCGTCATCGCCACCGCCACCACCACCGTCACCACCACCACCACCGCCACCGCATTGTTATCATCATCACCATCATCATCATCACCACCACCACCGCATTATTATTATCATCGTCATCGCCACCACCACCACCGCATTGTTATCATCACCATCGTCATTGCCACCACCACCACCACCACCAACACCACCGTCACCACCACCAACACCACCGTCACCACCACCACCACAACCACCGCCACCGCATTGTTATCATCATCATCATCATCATCATCATCATCATCATCATCATCATCATCATCACCACCGCATTGTTATCATCGTCATCGCCACCACCACCACCGTCACCACGACCACCACCACCACGACCGCATTGTTGTCATCATCACCGTCATCGCCACCACCACCGTCACCACCACCGCCACCACCACCGCATTGTTATCATCATCATCACCACCACCACCGTAACCACCACCACCACCGTCACCACCACCACCACCGTCACCAACACCACCACCGCCACCACCACCACCGTCACCACCACCACCACAGTCACCACCACCGCCAGCACCACCACCGCATTGTTATCATCACCATCATCACCATCATCATCACCACCACCACCGTCACCACCACCACCACCGTCACCACCACCACCGTCACCATCACCGCAACCACCACCACCAACGCATTGTTATCATCATTATCATCATCATCACCACAGCCACCACCGTCACCACCGCCACCCCCACCACCCCCGTCACCACCGTCACCACCACCACCACCACCACCACCGTCACCACCGTCACCACCACCGCCACCACCACCGCCACCACCACCGCATTGTTATCATCATCATCACCGCCACCACCACCATCACCACCACCACCGTCACCACCACCACCACCGCCATCACCACCACCGCCACCACCACCACATTGTTATCATCATCATCACCGCCACCACCACCGTCAACACCACCACCGTCAACACCACCACCACCAACACCCTCACCACCACCACCGTCACCACCACCACTACCACCGTCACCACCACAACACCACCACCACCGCCACCACCACCACCACAACCGTCACCACCACCACTACCTCCACCACTAATAACACCACCGTCACCACCACCATCGTCACCACCACCATCGTCACCACCACCACCGCAACCACCACCACCACCGCAATGTTATCATCATCATCATCACCACCACCACCACCACCACCGTCACCACCGTCACCACCGTCACCACCACCACCACCATCGCATTGTTATCATCATCATCACCGCCGCCACCACCGTCACCACCACCACCGCCACCACCACCACCACCACCGCCACCGCCACCATATTGTTATCATCATCATAATCATCACCGCCACCACCACCGTCACATCCACCACCGCATTGTTATCATCATCATCATCACCACCACCGTCACCACCATCACCACCGCCACCACCACCACCGTCACCACCACCACCGTCACCACCACCACCGCATTGTTATCATCATCATCACCACCACCACCGTCACCACCACCACCGTCACATCCACCACCGCATTGTTATCATCATCATCACCACCACCACCGTCACCACCATCACCACCGCCACCACCACCACCGTCACCACCACCACCGTCACCACCACCACCGCCACCACCAGCACCACCGCATTGTTATCATCATCATCACCACCACCACCACCGTCACCACCACCACCACCGTCACCACCACCACCAACGTCACCACCACCACCACCGTCACCACCAAAACCAACGTCACCACCACCACCGCAACCACCACCACCGCATTGTTATCATCATTATCATCACCACCACCACCACCGTCAGCACCGCCACCACCACCACCGTCACCACGGTCACCACCGTCACCACCACCACCACCGCCACCACCGTCACCACCGTCACCACCACCACCGCCACCACCACCGCATTGTTATCATCATCACCGCCACCACCACCGTCACCACCACCATCACCACCGCCTCGCATTGTTATCATCATCATCAACACCACCACCACCGCATTGTTATTATCATCGTTATCGCCACCACCACCACCGCATTGTTATCATCACCAAAGTCATCGCCACCACCACCGTCACCACGACCACCACGACCACCACCACGACCGCATTGTTATCATCATCACCGTCATCGCCACCACCACCGTCACCACCACCGCCACTACCACCACCACATTGTTATCATCATCATCACCACCACCACCGTCACCACCACCACCACCGCCACCACCACCAAAACCACCGTCACCACCACCACAGTCACAACCACCACCGTCACCTCCACCGCCACCACCACCACCACCGCATTGTTATCATCATCACCGCCACCACCACCGTCACCACCACCATCACCACCGCCTCGCATTGTTATCATCATCATCAACACCACCACCACCGCATTGTTATTATCATCGTTATCGCCACCACCACCACCGCATTGTTATCATCACCAAAGTCATCGCCACCACCACCGTCACCACGACCACCACGACCACCACCACGACCGCATTGTTATCATCATCACCGTCATCGCCACCACCACCGTCACCACAACCGCCACTACCACCACCACATTGTTATCATCATCATCACCACCACCACCGTCACCACCACCACCACCGCAACCACCACCACATTGTTATCATCATTATCATCATCATCATCATCACCACCACCACCACCGTCACCACCGCCACCACCACCGTCACCACCGTCACCACCACCACCGCCACCACCACCACCGTCACCACCGTCACCACCACCGCCACTAAGACCACCGCCACCACCACCACCGCATTGTTATCATCATCATCATCATCATCATCACCGCCACCACCACCGTCGCCACCACCACCGTCACCACCACCACCACCGCCACCGCCACCAAATTGTTATCATCATCATCATCATCACCGCCACCACCACCGTCACCACCACCACCACCACCGTCACCACCACCACCACCGTCACCACCACAACACCACCACCGCCACCACCATCGTCACCACCACCACTACCACCACCACTACCAACACCACCGTCACCACCACCACCACCGTCACCACCACCACAACCGTCACCACCACCACCGTCACCACCACCACCGTCACCACCACCACCGAAACCACCACCGCATTGTTATCATCATCATCATCATCACCACCGCCACCGTCACCACCGCCACCACCACCACCGTCACCACCGTCACCACCATCACCACCGCCACCACCACCACCACCGTCACCAACGTCACCACGACCACCACCACGACCGCATTGTTGTCATCATCACCGTCATCGCCACCACCACCGTCACCACCACCGCCACCACACCACCGCATTGTTATCATCATCATCATAACCACCACCACCGTAACCACCACCACCACCGTCACCACCACCACCACGGTCACCAACACCACCACCGCCACCACCACCACCACCGTCACCACCACCACAGTCACCACCACCGTCACCACCACCGCCAGCACCACCACCGCATTGTTATCATCACCATCATCATCATCATCACCACCACCACCACGGTCACCACCACCACCACCGTCACCACCACCGTCACCATCACCACCACCGCAACCACCACCACCAACGCATTGTTATCATCATTATCATCATCATCATCACCACAGCCACCACCGTCACCACCGCCACCACCACCACCGTCACCACCGTCACCACCACCACCGCCACCACCACCGTCACCACCACCGCCACCACCACCACCTCCACCACCACCGCATTGTTATCATCATCATTACCGCCACCACCACCGTCACCACCACCACCGTCACCACCACCATCTCCGCCATCACCAGCACCACCGCCACCACCACCACATTGTAATCATCATCATCACCGCCACCACCACCGTCACCACCACCACCACCACCGTTAACACCACCACCACCAACACCGTCACCACCACCACCGTCACCACCACCACCACTACCACCGTCACCACCACAACACCACCACCGCCACCACCACCACAACCGTCACCACCACCACTACCTCCACCACTAATAACACCACCGTCACCACCACCATCGTCACCACCACCACCGTCACCACCAACACCGCAACCACCACCACCGCATTGTTATCATCATCATCATCATCATCATCACCACCACCACCATCGTCACCACCGCCACTACCACCACCGCCACCAGCACCACCGTCACCACCGTCACCACCACCACCACCATCGCATTGTTATCATCATCATCACCGCCACCACCGTCACCACCACCACCGCCACCACCACCACCACCGCCACCACCACCACCGCCACCGCCACCACATTGTTATCATCATCATCATCATCATCATCATCATCATCACCGCCACCACCACCGTCACCACCACCGCATTGTTATCATCATCATCATCATCACCACCACCGTCACCACCACCACCGTCACCACCGTCACCACCGCCACCACCACCACCGTCACCACCACCACCACCGTCACCACCACCACCGCCACCACCAGCACCACCGCATTGTTATCATCATCATCACCACCACCACCGTCACCACCACCACCACCGTCACCACCACCACCAACGTCACCACCACCACCGTCACCACCAAAACCAACGTCACCACCACCGCAACCACCACCACCACATTGTTATCATCATTATCATCACCACCACCACCGTCACCTCCGCCACCAACACCACCGTCACCACGGTCACCACCGTCAACACCACCACAACCGCCACCACCACCACCGTCACCACTACAACACCACCACCACCGCCACCACCTCCACCACCATCGTCACCACCACCACTACCAACACCACCGTCACCACCACCACCACCACCGTCACCACCACCACAACCGTCACCACCACCACCGTCACCACCACCACCGAAACCACCACCACCACCGCATTATTATCATCATCATCATCACCACCGCCACCGTCACCACCGCCACCACCACCACCACCGTCACCACCGTCACCACCACCACCGCCACCACAACCACCACCGTCACCACCGTCACCAACACCACCACCATCACCGCATTGTTATCATCATCACCGCCACCACCACCGTCACCACCACCCCCACCACCGCCACCACCACCGCCACCGCCACCACATTGTTATCATCATCATCATCATCACCGCCACCACCAACATCACCACCACCGCATTGTTATCATCATCATCATCATCATCATCACCACCACCACCTTCACCACCACCACCACCGTCACCACCACCGACACCACCACCGTCACCACTACCACCACCGCCACCACCACCACCACCTCCACCGTCACCACCACCACCGTGACCACCACCACCGCCACCACCAGCACCACCGCATTATTATCATCATCATCATCATCATCACCACCACCGTCACCACCACCACCGTCACCACCACCACCACCGGCACCACCAAAACCAACGTCACCAACACCACCACCGCAACCACCACCGCATTATCATCTTCATCACCACCACCACCGCATTGTTATTATCATCGTCATCGCCACCACCACCGCTTTGTTATCATCACCAAAGTCATCGCCGCCACCACCACCACCGTCACCACGACCACCACGACCACCACCACGACCGCATTGTTATCATCATCACCGTCATCGCCACCACCACCGTCACCACCACCGCCACTACCACTACCACCACATTGTTATCATCATCATCATCACCACCACCACCGTCACCACCACCACCACCAAAACCACCGTCACCACCACCACCACCACCGTCACCTCCACCGCCACCACCACCACCGCATTGTTATCATCACCATCATTATCATCACCACCGACACCACCACCGTCACCACCACCACCGCAACCACTACCACCACCACCACCACCACCGCATTGTTATCATCATTATCATCATCATCATCACCACCACCACCACCGTCACCACCGCCACCACCACCACCGTCACCACCGTCACCACCACCGCCACCACCACCGCCACCACCACCGCATTGTTATCATCATCATCATCATCATCACCGCCACCACCACCGTCGCCACCACCACCGTCACCACCAACACCGCAATCACCACCACCGCGACCGCCACCAAATTGTTATCATCATCATCATCATCATCACCGTCACCACCACCACCACCGTCACCACCACAACACCATCACCACCGCCACCACCATCGTCACCACCACCATCACTACCAACACCACCGTCACCACCACCACCACCGTCACCACCACAACCGTCACCACCACCACCGCAACCACCACCACCACCGCATTGTTATCATCATCATCATCACCACCGCCACCGTCACCACCGCCGCCACCACCACCACCGTCACCACAGTCACCACCACCACTACCGCCACCACCACCACCGTCACCACCGTCACCACCACCACCATCACCGCATTGTTATCATCATCACCGCCACCACCACCGTCACCACCACCCCCACCACCGCCACCACCACCAACACCGCCACCACATTGTTATCATCATCATCATCATCACCGCCACCACCCCCATCACCACCACCGCATTGTTATCATCATCATCATCACCACCACCGTCACCACCACCACCACCGTCACCACCACCGACACCACCACCGTCACCACCACCACCACCACCACCACCTCCACCGTCACCACCACCACCGTCACCACCACCACCACCGCCACCACCAGCCCCTTAGCATTGTTATCATCATCATCATCATCACCACCACCACCGTCACCACCACCACCACCGTCACCACCAAAACCAACGTCACCAACACCACCACCGCAACCACCACCACCGCATTGTTATCATCATTAACATCACCACCACCACCAACACCACCGCCATCACCACCACCGTCTCCACCGTCACCACCGTCACCACCACCACCACCGCCACCACCACCACCGTCACCACCGTCACTACCACCACCGCCACCACCACCGCATTGTTATCATCATCATCACCACCACCACCGTCACCACCGCCACCGTCACCACCGTCAACACCGTCACCACCACCACCACCGCCATCACCACCACCGTCACCACCGTCACCACCACCACCACCGCCACCACCACCGTCACCACCGTCACCACCACCACCGCCACCACCACCGCATTGTTATCATCATCATCACCGCCACCACCACCGTCACCACCGCCACCACCACCACCACCGTCCCCACCGTCACCACCGTCACCACCACCACCACCACCGTCACCACCGTCACCACCATCACCGCCACCACCACCACCACATTGTTATCATCATCATAACGCCACCACCACCGTAACCACCACCACCACCGTCACCACTACCACCACCGTCACCACCACCACCACCGTGACCACCACAACACCACCACACCGGCACCACCACCACAACCGTCACCACCACCACTACCACCAGCAAAACCACTACCACCGTCACCACCACCACCACCGCAACCACCACCACCACATTGTTATCATCATCACCACCGCCAGCTTACTTACGCCACCACCACCACCGTCACCACCGTCACCACCACCACCGCCACCACCACAGCCTCCACCACAGCCACCGCATTGTTATCATCATCATCACCGCCACCACCACCGTCATCACCACCACCAATCGCCACCACCAGCACCGCCACCGCCACCACATTGTTATCACCATCATCATCATCATAACCGCCACCGACACCGGCACCACCACCACCACCGTCACTACCACCACCCTCACCACTAACACCGTCACCACCACCACCAGCACCGTGACCACCACAACACCACCACAACACCACCACCACCGCCACCACCACCACCACCGTCAACACCACCACCACCACTACCACCACCACTACCACCACCGCCACGACCACCACCACCACCACCGCATCCACCACCGCCACCGTCACCACCACCACCACCAACAACGTCACCACCACCACCGTCACCACCACCACCACCATCGTCACCACCACAACACCCCCACCACCGCCACCACCACCACAACCGTCACCACCAACACTACCACCACGACAACCACCACGACCGTCACCACCACCACCACCGTCACCACCGCCACCACCGTCACCACCACCATCGCAACCACCACCACCACCTCATTGTTATCATCATCACCACCACCACCGTCACCAACGCCACCACCACCACCGCCACCGCATTGTTATCATCATCGTCATGATCACCACCACCACCGCATTGTTATTATCATCGTCATCGCCACCACCACCACCGCATTGTTATCATCACCAAAGTCATCGCCACCACCACCACCGTCACCACGACCACCACGACCACCACCACGAGCGCATTGTTATCATCGTCACCGTCATCGCCACCACCACCGTCACCACCACCGCCACTACCACCACCACATTGTTATCATCATCACCACCACCACCGTCATCACCACCACCACTGCCACCACCACCAAAACCACCGTCACCACCACCACCACAGTCACCACCACCGTCACCTCCACCACCACCACCGCATTGTTATCATCACCATCATCATCATCACCACCACCGTCACCACCACCACCGCAACCACCACCACCACCGCATTGTTATAATCATTATCACCATCATCACCACCACCACCGTCACCACTGCCACCACCACCACCGTCACCACCGTCACCACCACCACCGCCACCACCACCACCGTCACCACCGTCACCACCACCGCCACCACCACCACCGCCACCACCACCACCGCCACCACCACCGCATTGTTATCATCATCATCATCATCACCTCCACCACCACCGTCGCCACCACCACCGTCACCACCACCACCACCGCCATCACCACCACCACCGCCACCGCCACCAAATTGTTATCATCATCACCGCCACCACCACCGTCACCACCACCACCACCACCGTCACCACCACCACAACCGTCACCACCACCACAACCGTCACCACCACCACCGTCACCACCACCACCGCAACCACCACCACCACCGCATTGTTATCATCATCATCATCACCACCGCCACCGTCACCACCGCCACCACCACCACCACCACCGTCACCACCGTCACCACCACCAACACCGCCAATACCACCACCACCGTCACCACCGTCACCACCACCACCAGCACCGCATTGTTATCATCATCATCGCCACCACCACCGTCACACCCACCACCACCGCCACCACCACCACCGCCACCGCCACCAAATTTTTATCATCATCATCATCACCGCCACCACCACCATCACCACTACCACCGCATTGTTATCGTCATCATCATCATCATCACCACCACCGTCACCACCACCACCGTCACCACCACCGATACCACCACCGTCACCACCACCACCACCACCACCTCCACCGTCACCACCACCACCGTCACCACCACCACCACCGCCAGCACCAGCACCACCGCATTGTTATCATCATCATCATCACCACCACCACCACCGTCACCACCACCACCACCGTCACCACCACCACCGTCACCACCAAAACCAACGTCACCACCACCACCGCCATCACCACCACCATCACCACCGTCACCACCGTCACCACCACCGCCGCCACCACCACCACCGTCACCACCGTCACCACCACCACCGCCACCACCACCACCACCACCACCGCATTGTTATCATCATCATCATCACCACCACCACCGTCACCACCGCCACCACCACCACCGTCACCACCGTCACCACCGTCACCACCGTCTCCACCGTCACCACCACCACCACCGCCATCACCACCACCGTCACCACAGTCACCACCACCACCACCGCCACCACCACCACCGTCACAACCGTCACCACCACCACCGCCACCACCACCACCACCGCATTGTTATCATTATCACCGCCACCACCACGGTCACCACCGCCACCACCACCACCGTCACCACCGTCACCACCGTCACCACCACCACCGCCACCACCACCACGGTCACCACCGCCACCACCACCACCGTCACCACCGTCACCACCGTCACCACCACCACCGCCACTACCACCACCGTCACCACCACCACCACCACCACCGTTACTTCCACCACCACCAACACCGTCACCACCACCACCGTCACCACCACCACCACCGACACCACCACAACACCACCACCGCCACCACCACCACAACCGTCACCATCACCACTACCACCACCACAACCACTACCACCGTCACCACCACCACCGTCACCACCACCGCAACCACTACCACCACATTGTTATCATCATCATCATCATCATCATCATCATCATCACCACCGACACCTCAACAACGCCACCACCACCACCACCGTCACCACCGTCACCACCACCACCACTGCCACCACTACCACCACCACCGCCACCACCACCACCGTCACCACCGTGACCACCACCGCCACCACCACAGCCTCCACCACAGCCACCGCATTGTTATCATCATCATCATCACCGCCACCACCACCGTCACCACCACCACCAATCGCCACCTCCAACACCGCCACCGCCACCACATTGTTATCACCATCATCATCATCATAACCGCCACCGACACCGTCACCACCACCACCACCGTCACCACCACCACCGTCACCACCAACACCGTCACCACCACCACCACCGTCACCACCACAACACCACCAACACAACACCACCACCACCGCCACCACCACCACCACCGTCAACACCACCACCACCACTACCAACACCACTACTACCACCACCGCCACGACCACCACCACCACCGCCACCGCCACCACCACCGTCACCACCAATACCACTACCACCACCACCGCCACCACCGTCACCACCGTCACCACCACCATCGCATTGTTATCATTATCATCATCATCATCATTATCATCATCATCATCACCACCACCACCGTCACCACCACCACCACCGTCGCCACCACCACCACTGTCACCACCACCACCACCGTCACCACCACCACCGCAACCACCACCACCGCATTGTTATCATCATCATCATCACCACCATCACCACAATCACCACCGCCACCATCACCACCACCGTCAGCAACGTCACCACCACCACCACTGCCACCACCGTCACCACCGTCACCACCACCACCGCCACCACCACCGCATTGTTATCATCATCATCACCGCCAACACCACCGACACCACCATCACCACCACTGTCACCACCACCACCGCCACCGCCAAAACATTGTTATCATCATCTTCACCGCCACCATCACCGTCACCACCACCACCGTCACCACCACCACCCCCACCGTCACCACCACCACCGTCACCACCAACACCACCGTCACCACCACCACCGCAACCACCACCACCACCGCATTGTTATCATCATCATCATCACCACCGCCACCGTCACCACCGCCGCCACCACCACCACCGTCACCACCGTCACCACCACCACTACCGCCACCACCACCACCGTCACCACCGTCACCACCACCTCCACCACCATCACCGCATTGTTATCATCTTCACCGCCACCACCACCGTCACCACCACCCCCACCACCGCCACCACCACCAACACCACCACCGCCACCACATTGTTATCATCATCATCATCATCATCATCATCATCACCGCCACCACCCCCATCACCACCACCGCATTGTTATCATCATCATCATCATCACCACCACCACCGTCACCACCACCACCACCGTCACCACCACCGTCACCACCACCACTACCACCACCAACACCACCGCCACCACCGTCACCACCGTCACCACCACCACCGCCACCGTCACCACCACGACCGCCGGATTGTTATCATCATCACCGCCACCACCACCGCCACCACCACCACCAAAACAACCACCGCCGCCGCATTGTTATCATTATCATCAACATCACCACCACCACCACCGTCACAACCACCACCACCACCACATTGTTATCATCATCGTCATCGCCGACACCACCACCTCCACCACCGTTACCACCACAACCACCATCACCGTATTGTTATCATCATCTTCATCATTATCACCGCCACCACAATCGTCACCACCACCACCACTACCGCCACCCCATTGTTATTATCATCATCACCGCCACCACCACCGTCACCACCACCACCACCACATTGTTATCATCATCATCATCATCATCACCACCACCGTCACCACCACCACCACCGCATTGTTATCATCATCATCATCATCACCTCCACCGCATTGTTATCAACATTATCATCACCACCACCGCATTATCATCAACATCACCACCACCGCATTGTTATCATCATCATCACCACCACCGCGTTGTTATTATGATCATCATCACCACCACCGCATTGTTATCCTCATCATTATCATCACCACCACCACCACCACCGTCACCACCACCACCACCGCCACCGCATTGTTATCGTCATCATCATCATCACCACCACCGTATTGTTATCATCATAATCGTCATCATCATCACCACCGTCACCACCACCGTCACCACCACCACCACCACCACCACCGCATTGTTATCATCATCATCATCATCATCATCACCACCACCATATTGTTATCATGATCATCACCACCACCGCATTGTTATCATAATCATCATTACAACCTATACCGCATTGTTATCATCATCACCACCACCGTCACCACCACCATCACCACCACCACCGTATTGTTATCATCATCATCATTACCACCACCACCACCGTCACCACCACCACCACCACCGCATTGTTATAATCATCATCATCATCACCACCGCCACCACCACCGTCACCACCACCACCGCATTGTTATTATAATCATCGTCATCGCCACCACCACCGCACTGTTATCACCATCATCACCACCACCGCACTGTTATTATCATCATCGTCATCGCCACCACCACCGCATTGTTATCACCATCATCAACACCGCCGCATTGTTATTATCATCATCGTCATCGCCACCACCACCACATTGCTTTATCATCATCGTCATCATCACCGCCACATTGTTATTATCATCACCATCTCCACCACCACCGCATTGTTATTATCATCATCATCACCACCACCGCCACCAATTTGTTATCATCATGATCACCACCACGACCGCCAACACATTGTTATCATCATCATCACCACCTCCGCATTGTTATTAAGATCATCAATATCACCACCACCGCCACCACATTACTATCATCATCGCCATCATCATCACCACCACCACCACATTATTATCATATTCATCATCATCACCACCACCGCCACCACAGTGTTATCATCATCATCACCACCACCGCCACTACCACCGCAGCCACCACCGCCACCGCATTGTTATCATCATCATCATCATCAGCACCACCACCACCACCGCCACCACCACCGCCACCGCATTGTTATCATCATCATCATCATCACCATCACCACCGCCACCACCATTGTCACCACCACCACCGCATTGTCATCATCATCACCACCACCATCGCATTGTTATTGTCGTCATCATCACCACCACCACCGCATTTTCATCATCATCACCACCACCGCATTGTTATTGTCGTCATCATCACCACCACCGCATTGTTATTGTCGTCATCAGCACCACCACCGCATTGTCATCATAATCACCACCACCGCATTGTTATTGTCGTTATCACCTCCACCACCGCATTGATGTCATCATCATCACCACCACCACCACCGCATTGTTATCATCATTCTGATATTATCATCATCTCCACCACCGCCACCGCCACCGCATTGTTATCATCATCACCACCACCACACCATTGTTATCATCATCATCAACATCATCATCGTCACCACCAACACCGTCACCACCACCGCATTATTATTATCATCATCATCATCATCACCACCACCACCACCGCATTGCCATCATCATCACCACCACCACCACCGCATTGCCATCATCATCACCACCACCGCATTCTCATCTTCATCACCACCACTGCATTGTCATCATCAACATCACCACCACCGCATTGTTGTTGTCGTCATCATCACCACCACAGCATTGTTATCATCAACATCATCATCATCACCACCGCATTGTTATCATCATAATCACCACTGCATTGTCATCATCATGACCACCGCATTGTTATCATCATCACCACCACATTGTCATCATCATCATCACCACCGCATTGTTATCATAATCATCACCACCGCATTGCCATCATCATCACCACCGCATTGTTATCATCATCATCATCATCACCACCACCACCGCATTGTTATTATCATCATCATCATTATCGCCACCACCGTCACCACCACCGCATTATTATCATCATCATCATAATCACCACTGCTTTGTCATCATCATCATGACCACCGCATTGTTATCATCATCATCATCCTCACCACCACCACCGCATTGTTATTATCATCATCATCACCACCACCACCGTCACCGCCACCGTATTGTTGTCACCATCATCATCACCACCACCACCGTATTTTTATCATCATCATGATCAACATCACCACCACCGCCACCGCCACCGCATTGTTATCACCATCATCACAACCACCACCGCATTGTTATCATCACCACCACCACCGTATTGTTATCATCATCATCACCACCACCGCATTGTCATCATCATCACCGCCAACGCATTGTCATCATCATCATCACCACCACCGCATTGTTATCATCATTACCACCACCGAATTGTCATCATCACCACCACCACCGCATTGTTATTGTGGTCATCATCACCACCACCGCATTGCCATCATCATCACCACCACCACCACCGCATTGTTATCATCCTCACCACCACCGCATTGTTATTGTCGTCATCACCACCACCACCGCATTGTCATCATCATCACCACCACCGCATTGTTATCATCATTACCACCACCGAATTGTCATCATCACCACCACCACCGCATTGTTATTGTGGTCATCCTCACCACCACCGCATTGCCATCATCACCACCACCACCGCATTGCCATCATCATCACCACCACCACTGCATTGTCATCATCAACATCACCACCACCGCATTGTTGTTGTCGTCATCACCACCACCACCGCATTGTTATTGTCGTCATCAGGACCACCACCGCATTGTTATCATCATCATCACCACCACCACCGCATTCTCATCATCATCACCACCACCACTGCATTGTCATCATAATCACCACCACCGCATTGTTGTTGTCGTCATCATCACCACCACCGCATTGTCATCATCATCAGCACCAGCACCGCATTGTTATTGTCGTCATCACCACCACCACCGCATTGTCATCCTCATCACCACCACCGCATTGTCATCATCATCATCATCACCACCACCGCATTGTTATTGTCGTCATCACCACCACCGCATTCTCATCATCACCACCACCACCACCGCATTGTTATTCTCATCACCACCACCACTGCATTGTTATTGTCATCACCACCACCACTGCATTGTTATTATCATCACCACCACCACCGCATTCTCATCATGAGCACCACCACCGCATTGTTATTGTCATCACCACCACCACTGCATTGTCATCATCATCACCACCACCATCGCATTGTTATTGTCGTCATCATCACCACCACCACCGCATTTTCATCATCATCACCACCACCGCATTGTTATTGTCGTCATCATCACCACCACCACCGCATTGTCATCATAATCACCACCACCGCATTGTTATTGGCGTCATCATCACCTCCACCACCGCATTGTTGTCATCATCATCACCACCACCACCACCGAATTGTTATCATCATCCTGATATTATCATCATCACCACCACCGCCACCGCCACCGCATTGTTATCATCATCACCACCACCACAGCATTGTTATCATCATCATCAACATCATCATCGTAACACCAACACCGTCACCACCACCGCATTATTATCATCATCATCATCACCACCACCGCCACCGTATTGTTATCATCATCACCACCACCACAGCATTGTTATCATCATCATCAACATCATCATCGTCACCACCAACACCGTCACCACCACCGCATTATTATTATCATCATCATCAACACCACCGCCTTGTTATTATCATCACCACTGCATTGCCATCATCATGACCACCGCATTGTTATCATCATCATCATCACCACCACATTGTCATCATCATCACAACCACCGCGTTGTTATCATCATCATCACCACCGCATTGTCATCATCATCATCACCACCGCATTGTTACCATCATCATCATCATCACCACCACCACAACCACCACCGCATTGTTATCATCATCATCATCATCACCACCACATTGTTATCATCAACATCATCACCACCACATTGTCATCATCATCACCACCGCATAGTTATCATCATCATCATCACCACCACATTGTCGTCATCATCATCACCACCACATTGTTATCATCATCATCACCACCACCGCATTGTCATCATCATCACCACCGCATTGTTATCATCATCATCACCACCGCATTGTTATCATCATCACCACCACCGCATTGTCATCATCATCATCACCACCGCATTGTTATCATATTCATCATCACCACCACCGCATTGTTATCTCATCACCACCACCACCGCATTGTTACCATCATCACCACCGCCACCACCGTCACCAGCACCACCACCACCGCTTTGTTATTATCATCACCATCACCACCACATTGTTATAATCATCATCATCACCACCACCACCGCCCCCGCATTGTTATCATCATCATTACCACCACCACCGCATTGTTATCATCATCATCACCACCACCGCATTATCATCATCCTGATATTATCATCATCACCATCACCGCCGCCGCCACCGCATTGTTATCATCATCATCACCACCACCACAGCATTGTTATCATCATCATCATCACCACCACCGCATTGTTATCATCATCATCATCACCACCACCACCGCCACCGCATTGTTATCATCATCACAACCACCACCTTATTATTATCACCATCTGCACCATCACCACGGCCATGTCATCCTCATCACCACCACCGCATTGTCATATCATCACCACCACCACCGCATTGTCATCATCATCACCACCACCGCATTGTTATCATCATCACCACCACCACCGCATTGTTATTGTCGTCATCACCACCACCACCGCATTGTCATCATCATCACCACCACCGCATTGTCGTCATCATCATCACCACCACCGCATTGTTATTGTCGTCATCACCACCACCACCGCATTGTCATCATCACATCCACCACCACCACCAGATTGTTATTGTCATCATCACCACCACCGCATTGTCATCATCACCACCAGCACCGCATTGTTATTGTCGTCATCACCTGCACCACCGCATTGTAATCATCATCATCACCACCACCACCGCCACCGTATTATCATCCTCACCACCACCACCGCATTGTTATCATCATCATCATCATCATCATCACCACCACCACCGTCACCACCACCACCACCGCATTGTTATTATCATCATCACCACCACCACCACCGCATTGTTATCATCATCACCACCACCACCGCATTGTCATCATCATCATCACCACCACCGCATTGTCATCATCATCACCACCACCGCATGGTTATCATCGTCATCATCATCGCCACCACCACCGCATTGTCATCATCATCATTATCATCATCACCACCACCGCATTGTCATCATCATCATCACCACCGCTTTGTCATCATCATCATCATCACCACCACGACATTGTCATCATCATCACCACCACCGCATTGTCGTCATCATCATCATCATGATCATCATCACCACCACCGCATTGTTATCATCATCACCACCACCACCACCGCATTGTCATCATCATCATCACCACCACCGCATTGTCATCATCATCACCACCACCGCATTGTCATCATCATCATCACCACCACAGCATTGTTATCATCATCATCATCGCCACCACCACCGCATTCTCATCATCATCATCACCACCACCACCGCATTGTCATCATCACCACCACCACCGCATTTTATTGTCGTCATCACCACCACCGCATTGTTTTCATCATCATCACCACCAGCACCGCATTGTTATGATCATCATCATCATCATCACCACCACCACCGCCACCGCATTGTTATCTTCCTCACCACCACCACCGCATTGTTATCATAGTTACCACCACCTAATTGTCATCATCACCACCACCACCGCATTGTTATTGTGGTCATCATCACCACCACCGCATTCCCATCATCATCACCACCACCACCACCACCGCATTGTTATCATCCTCACCACCACCACCGCATTGTTATCATCATTACCACCACCGAATTGTCATCATCACCACCACCACCGCATTGTTATTGTGGTCATCATCACCACCACCGCTTTGCCATCATCATCACCACCACCACCACCGCATTGCCATCATCATCACCACCACCGCATTCTCATCATCACCACCACCACTGCATTGTCATCATCAACATCACCACCACCGCATTGTTGTTGTCGTCATCATCACCACCACCGCATTGTCATCATCATCACCACCACCAAATTTGTTATTGTCGTCATCATCACCACCACCACCGCATTGTCATCATAATCACCACCACCGCATTGTTATTGGCGTCATCACCACCACCACCACCGCAGTGTTATCATCATCACCACCACGACCAGGGCATTGTTGTCATCATCAGCATCACCACCACCGCCACCGTCACCGCATTGTTATCATCATCACCACCACCACAGCATTGTTATCATCATCATCATGATCATCATCACCACCACCGCATTGTTATCATCATAATCACATCTGCATTGTCATCATCATGATGACCACCGCATTGTTATCATCATCGTCATCACCACCACATTGTCATCATCATCACCACCACACTGATATCATCATCAACACCGCATTGTCATCATCATCACCACCGCATTGTTATCATCATCACCACCACCACCGCATTGTTATTATTATTATTATTATCATCATCATCATCATCATCACCACCACTGTCACCACCACCGCATTAGTATTGTCATCATCATCATCATCACCACCACCGCATTGTCATCATCATCATTACCAACGCATTGTTATCATCACCATCATCATCATCATCACCACCGTATTGTCATCATCATCATCATCATCACCACCGCATTATCATCATCATCACCACCGCATTGTCATCATCATCACCGCATTGTTATCATCATCATCATCACCACCACCGCATTGTTATTATCATCATCATAATCACCACCACTGCATTGTTATCACCATCATCATCACCACCACCACCACCGTCACCGCCACCGCATTGTTGTCATCATCACCACCACCGCATTTTTATCATCATCATGATCTACATCACCACCACCGCCACCGCCACCGCATTGTTATCATCATCACCATCACCACCGCATTGTTATCATCATCATCATCACCACCACCACCGCATTGTTATCATCATCATCACCACCACCGCCACCGCATTGTTATCACCATCATCACATCCACCACCGCATTGTTATCATCACCACCACCACCGCATTGTCATCATCATCACCACCACCACATTGTTATCATCATCTCCACCACTACCGCATTGTCATCATCACCACCACCACCGCATTGTTGTTGTCGTCATCATCACCACCACCGCAATGTCATCATCATCAGCACCAGCACCGCATTGTTATTGTCGTCATCAACATCACCACCGCATTGTCATCATCATCACCACCACCGCATTGTCATCATCATCACCACCACCGCATTGTTATATTCTTCATCACCACCACCACCGCATTGTCATCATCATCACCACCTCATTGTTATCATCATTACCACCACCGAAATGTCATCATCACCACCACCACCACCGCATTGTTATTGTGGTCATCATCACCACCACCGCATTGCCATCATCATCACCACCACCACCGCATTGTTATCTTCCTCACCACCACCACCGCATTGTTATCATCATTACCACCACCGAATTGTCATCATCACCACCACCACCACCGCATTGTTATTGTGGTCATCATCACCACCGCCGAATTGCCATCATCATCACCACCACCACCACCGCATTGCCATCATCATCACCACCACCGCATTCTCATCTTCATCACCACCACTGCAATGTCATCATCAACATCACCACCACCGCATTGTTGCTGTCGTCATCATCACCACCACCGCATTGTCATCATCATCACCACCACCACCGCATTGTTATTGTCGTAATCATCACCACCACCACCGCATTGTCATCATAATCACCACCACCGCATTGTTATTGTAGTCATCACCACTAGCACCACCGCATTGTTATCATCATCATCACCTCCACCACCGTATTGTTATCATCATCATCACCACCACCACCGCCACCGTCACCGCATTGTTATCATCATTACCACTACCACCGCATTGTTATCATCATCACCACCACTGCATTGTCATCATCATCACCACCACCGCATGGTCATCATCATCACCACCATCGCATTGTTATCACCACCACCACCACCACCGCACTGGTATCATCATCATCATCACTACCACCGGATTGTTATCATTATCACCACCACCGCATTGTTATCATCATCATCACCACCACCGCATTGTCATCATCACCATCACCACCACCGCAAGTTATTATCACCACCACCGCATTGTAATCATCATCATCACTACCACCGCATTGTTATCATCATCATCCCCACCGCCGCATTTCTATCATCATCACCACCACCGTATTGTCATAATCATCGTCATCACCACCACCGCATTGTTATCATCATCACCACCACCGCACGGTGATCATCATCACCACCACCGCATTGTTATCATCATCACCACCACCGCATTGTTATCTTCATCACCACCACCACCGCATTGTCATCATCATCATCACCACTACCGCATTGTCATCATCATCACTACCACCACCGCATTGTCATCATCATCACCACTACCACCGCATTGTTATCATCATCACCACCACCACCACCGCATTGTCATCATCACCACCACCACCACCGCATTGTCATCATCATCATCACCACCATCGCATTGTTATCATCACCACCAGCACCACCGCACTGTTATCATCACCATCAATACCACCGGATTGTTATCATTACCACCACCACCGCATTGTTATCTTCATCATCACTAACACCGCATTGTCATCATCACCATCACCACCACGGCATGGTTATCATCATCATCACCACCACCGCAAGTTATCATCATCACCACCACCGCATTGTTATCATCATCATCACTACCACCGCATTGTTATCATCATCATCACCACCGCCGCATTTCTATCGTCATCAACACTACCACCGTATTGTCATCATCATCGTCATCACCACCACCGCATTGTTATCATCAGCACCACCGCATTGTTATCATCATCACCACCACCGCATTGTCATCATTATCATCACCACCACCGCATTGTTATCATCATCACCACCACCACCGCATTGTTATCTTCATCACCACCACCACCACCGCATTGTTATCATCATCACCACCACCGCATTGTCATCATCATCACCACCACCGCATTGTCATCATCATCATCACCACCACCGCATTGTCATCATCATCATCACCACACCACAGCATTGTTATCATCATCATCACCGCCGCCACATCGTTGTCATCATCATCACCACCACATTGTCATCATCATCACCACCGCATTGTCATCATCATCATCACCACCGCATTGTGATCATCATCACCACCACCGCATTGTCATCATCATCATCAACACCACCACATTGTCATCATCATCATCATCATCACCACTGCATTGTTATCATCATCACCACCACCGCATTGTAATCATCATCACCACCGCATTGTCATCATCATCACCACCGTTTTGTCATCATCATCACTACCACCGCATTGTTATCATCATCACCACCGCCGCATTGTTATCATCATCATCACCAGCGCATTGCTATCATCATCATCACCACCACCTCATTGATATCATCATCACCACCACCGGATTGTCATCATTATCACCACCTCCACCGCATTGTCATCATCATCAGCACCACCGCATTGTTATCATCATCATCACCACCGCATTGTCATCATCATCACCACCACCGAATTGTCAGCATCACCACCACCACCACCACCACCACCGCATTGTTATAATCTTTATCACCACGACCGCATTGTTATCATCATCACCACCACCGCATTGTCATCATCATCACCACCACCACCACCGCATTGTTATCATCATCATCATCACCACCACCGCATTGTCATCATCATCATCACCACCACCGCATTGTCGTCATCATCACCACCACCGCAGTTTCATCATTGTCATCACCACCACCGCCACCGTATTATCATCCTCACCACCACCGCATTGTTATCATCATCATCATCATAATCATCATCACCACCACCACCGTCACCACCACCACCACCGTCACCACCACCACCACCACCGTCACCACCACCACCACCGCATTGTTATTATCATCATCACCACCACCACCACCGCATTGTGATCATCATCACCACCACCACCGCATTGTCATCATCATCACCACCACCGCATTGTCATCATCATCACCACCACCGCATGGTTATCATCATCATCATCATCGCCACCACCACCGTATTGTCATCATCATCATTATCATCATCATCACCACCACCGCATTGTCATCATCATCATCACCACCGCTTTGTCATCATCATCATCATCACCACCACGACATTGTCATCATCATCACCACCACCGCATTGTCGTCATCATCATCGTCATCATCATCACCACCACCGCATTGTTATGATCATCACCACCACCACCGCATTGTCATCATCATCATCATCACCACCGCCGCATTGTCATCATCATCACCACCACCGCATTGTCATCATCATCATCACCACCACCGCATTGTTATCATCATCATCATCATCGCCACCACCACCGCATTGTCATCATCATCATCACCACCACCACCGCATTGTCATCATCACCACCACCACCGCATTGTTATTGTCGTCATCACCACCACCGCATTGTTATCATCATCATCACCACCAGCACCGCATTGTTATGATCATCATCATCATCATCATCACCACCACCACCGCCACCGCATTGTTATCATACTCACCACCACCACCGCATTGTTATCATCCTCACCACCACCACCGCATTGTTATCATAGTTACCACCACCTAATTGTCATCATCACCACCACCACCGCATTGTTATTGTGGTCATCATCACCACCACCGCATTGCCATCATCATCACCACCACCACCACCACCGCATTGTTATCATCCTCACCACCACCACCGCATTGTAATCATCATTACCACCACCGAATTGTCATCATCACCACCACCACCGCATTGTTATTGTGGTCATCATCACCACCACCGCTTTGCCATCATCATCACCACCACCACCAACGCATTGCCATCATCATCACCACCACCGCATTCTCATCATCATCACCACCATCACTGCATTGTCATCATCAACATCACCACCACCGCATTGTTGTTGTCGTCATCATCACCACCACCGCATTTTCATCATCATCACCACCACAAAATTTGTTATTGTCGTCATCATCACCACCACCACCGCATTGTCATCATAATCACCACCACCGCATTGTTATTGGCGTCATCACCACCACCACCACCGCAGTGTTATCATCATCATCACCACCACCACCAGGGCATTGTTGTCATCATCAGCATCACCACCACCGCCACCGTCACCGCATTGTTATCATCATCATCACCACCACAGCATTGTTATCATCATCATCATCGTCATCATCATCATCACCACCACCGCATTGTTATCATCATAATCACCACTGCATTGTCATCATCATGATGACCACCGCATTTATATCATCATCGTCATCACCACCACATTGTCATCATCATCACCACCACACTGATATCATCATCAACACCGCATTGTCATCATCATCACCACCGCATTGTTATCATCATCATCACCACCACCACCGCATTGTTATTATTATCATCATCATCATCATCATCATCACCACCACTGTCACCACCACCGCATTATTATTATCAATATCATCATCACCACCACCGCATTGTCATCATCATCATGACAAACGCATTGTTATCATCATCATCATCATCATGATCACCACCGCATTGTCATCATCATCACCACCACCACCGCATTGTCATCATCATCATCACCACCATCGCATTGTTATCATCACCACCACCACCACCGCACTGTTATCATCACCATCAATACCACCGGATTGTTATCATTACCACCACCACCGCATTGTTATCTTCATCATCACCAACACCGCATTGTCATCATCACCATCACCACCACGGCATGGTTATCATCATCATCACCTCCACCGCAAGTTATCATCATCACCACCACCGCATTGTTATCATCATCATCACTACCACCGCATTGTTATCATCATCATCACCACCGCCGCATTTCTATCGTCATCATCACTACCACCGTATTGTCATCATCATCGTCATCACCACCACAGAATTGTTATCATCAGCACCACCGCATTGTTATCATCATCACCACCACCGCATTGTCATCATTATCATCACCACCACCGCATTGTTATCATCATCACCACCACCACCGCATTGTTATCTTCATCACCACCACTACCACCGCATTGTTATCATCATCATCACCACCACCGCATTGTCATCATCATCACCACCACCGCATTGTCATCATCATCATCACCACCACCGCATTGTCATCATCATCATCACCACACCACAGCATTGTTATCATCATCATCCACACCGCCGCCACATCGTTGTCATCATCATCACCACATTGTCATCATCATCATCACCACCGCATTGTCATCATCATCACCACCGCATTGTGATCATCATCACCACCACCGCATTGTCATCATCATCATCATCAACACCACCGCATTGTCATCATCATCATCATCACCACCACTGCATTGTTATCATCATCACCACCACCGCATTGTTATCATCATCACCACCGCATTGTCATCATCATCACCACCGCATTGTCATCATCATCACTACCACCGCATTGTTATCATCATCACCACCGCCGCATTGTTATCATCATCATCACCAGCGCATTGCTATCATCATCATCACCACCACCGCATTGATATCATCATCACCACCACCGGATTGTCATCATTATCACCACCTCCACCGCATTGTCATCATCATCAGCACCACCGCATTGTTATCATCATCATCACCACCGCATTGTCATCATCATCACCACCACCGAATTGTCAGCATCATCACCACCACCACCACCACCGCATTATTATAATCTTTATCACCACCACCGCATTGTTATCATCATCACCACCACCGCATTGTCATCATCATCACCACCACCACCGCATTGTTATCATCATCATCATCACCACCACCGCATTGTCATCATCATCATCACCACCACCGCATTGTCGTCATCATCACCACCAACGCAGTTTCATCATCGTCATCACCACCACCGCCATCGTATTATCATCCTCACCACCACCACCGCATTGTTATCATCATCATCATCATCATCATCATCACCACCGTCACCACCACCACCACCGTCACCACCACCACCGTCACCACCACCACCACCGCATTGTGATCATCATCACCACCACCACCGCATTGTCATCATCATCACCACCACCGCATTGTCATCAGCATCACCACCACCGCATGGTTATCATCATCATCATCGTCATCATCGCCACCACCACCGCATTGTCATCATCACCATTATCATCTTCATCACCACCACCGCATTGTCATCATCATCATCACCACCGCTTTGTCATCATCATCATCATCATCACCACCACGACATTGTCATCATCATCACCACCACCGCATTGTCGTCATCATCATCATCATCATCATCACCACCACCGCATTGTTATCATCATCACCACCACCACCGCATTGTCATCATCATCATCACCACCACCGCATTGTCATCATCATCACCACCACCGCATTGTCATCATCATCATCACCACCACCGCATTGTTATCATCATCATCATCATCATCGCCACCACCACCGCATTGTCATCATCATCATCACCACCACCGCATTGTCATCATCACCACCACCGCATTGTTATTGTCGTCATCACCACCACCGCATTGTTATCATCATCATCACCACCAGCACCGCATTGTTATGATCATCATCATCATCATCATCACCACCACCACCGCCACCGCATTGTTATCATCCTCACCACCAGCACCGCATTGTTATCATAGTTACCACCACCTAATTGTCATCATCACCACCACCACCGCATTGCTATTGTGGTCATCATCACCACCACCGCATTGCCATCATCATCACCACCACCACCACCGCATTGTTATCATCATTACCTTCACCGAATTGTCATCATCACCACCACCACCGCATTGTTATTGTGGTCATCATCACCACCACCGCTTTGCCATCATCATCACCACTACCGCATTCTCATCATCATCACCACCACCACTGCATTGTCATCATCAACATCACCACCACCGCATTGTTGTTGTCGTCATCATCACCACCACCGCATTGTCATCATCATCACCACCACCAAATTTGTTATTGTCGTCATCATCACCACCACCACCGCATTGTCATCATAATCACCACCACCGCATTGTTATTGGCGTCATCACTACCACCACCACCGCAGTGTTATCATCATCATCACCACCACCACCAGGGCATTGTTGTCATCATCAGCATCACCACCACCGCCACCGTCACCGCATTGTTATCATCATCACCACCACCACAGCATTGTTATCATCATCATCATCATTATCACCACCACCGCATTGTTATCATCATAATCACCACTGCATTGTCATCATCATGATGACCACCGCATTGTTATCATCATCGTCATCACCACCACATTGTCATCATCATCACCACCACACTGATATCATCATCAACACCGCATTGTCATCATCATCACCACCACCACCGCATTGTTATTATTATCATCATCATCATCACCACCACTGTCACCACCACCGCATTATTATTATCATCATCATCATCACCACCACCGCATTGTCATCATCATCATGACCAACGCATTGTTATCATCATCATCATCATCATCACCACCACATTGTCATCATCATCATCACCACCGCATTATCATCATCATCACCACCGCATTGTCATCATCACCGCATTGTTATCATCATCATCATCATCATCATCACCACCACCGCATTGTTATTATCATCATCATAATCACCACCACTGCATTGCTATCACCATCATCATCACCACCACCACCGTCACCGCCACCGCATTGTTGTCATCATCACCACCACCGCATTTTTATCATCATCATCATGATCTACATCACCACCACCGCCACCGCCACCGCATTGTTATCATCATCACCATCACCACCGCATTGTTATCATCATCATCATCATCACCACCACCACCGCATTGTTATCATCATCATCACCACCACCGCCACCGCATTGTTATCACCATCATCACAACCACCACCGCATTGTTATCATCACCACCACCACCGCATTGTCATCATCATCACCACCACCGCATTGTTATCATCATCTCCACCACTACCGCATTGTCATCATCACCACCACCACCGCATTGTTGTTGTCGTCATCATCACCACCACCGCAATGTCATCATCATCAGCACCAGCAGCGCATTGTTATTGTCGTCATCAACATCACCACCGCATTGTCATCATCATCACCACCACCGCATTGTCATCATCATCACCACCACCGCATTGTTATATTCTTCATCACCACCACCACCGCATTGTCATCATCATCACCACCACCTCATTGTTATCATCATTACCACCACCGAATTGTCATCATCACCACCACCACCACCGCATTGTTATTGTGGTCATCATCACCACCACCGCATTGCCATCATCATCACCACCACCACCGCATTGTTATCATCCTCACCACCACCACCGCAATGTTATCATCATTACCACCACCGAATTGTCATCATCACCACCACCACCACCGCATTGTTATTGTGGTCATCATCACCACCGCCGAATTGCCATCATCATCACCACCACCACCGCATTGCCATCATCATCACCACCACCGCATTCTCATCTTCATCACCACCACTGCATTGTCATCATCATCACCACCACCGCATTGTTGCTGTCGTCATCATCACCACCACCGCATTGTCATCATCATCACCACCACCACCGCATTGTTATTGTCGTCATCATCACCACCACCACCGCATTGTCATCATCATCATCACCTCCACCACCGTATTGTTATCATCATCATCACCACCACCGCCACCGTCACCGCATTGTTATCATCATCACCACTACCACTGCATTGTTATCATCATCACCACCACTGCATTGTCATCATCATCACCACCACCGCATGGTCATCATCATCACCACCATCGCATTGTTATCACCACCACCACCACCGCACTGGTATCATCATCACTACCACCGGATTGTTATCATCATCATCCCCACCGCCGCATTTCTATCATCATCACCACCACCGTATTGTCATAATCATCGTCATCACCACCACCGCATTGTTATCATCATCACCACCACCGCACGGTCATCATCATCACCACCACCGCATAGTTATCATCATCACCACCACCGCATTGTTATCTTCATCACCACCACCACCGCATTGTCATCATCATCATCACCACTACCACATTGTCATCATCATCACCACCACCACCACCGCATTGTCATCATCATCACCACTACCACCGCATTGTTATCATCATCACCACCACCGCATTGTCATCATCATCACCACCACCACCGGATTGTCATCATCATCACCACCATCGCATTGTTATCATCACCACCACCACCACCGCACTGTTATCATCACCATCAATACCACCGGATTGTTATCATTACCACCACCACCGCATTGTTATCTTCATCATCACCAACACCGCATTGTCATCATCACCATCACCACCACGGCATTGTTATCATCATCATCACCACCACCGCAAGTTATCATCATCACCACCACCGCATTGTTATCATCATCATCACTACCACCGCATTGTTATCATCATCGTCACCACCGCCGCATTTCTATCGTCATCATCACTACCACCGTATTGTCATCATCATCGTCATCACCACCACCGCCCTGTTATCATCAGCACCACCGCATTGTTATCATCATCACCACCACCGCATTGTCATCGTCATCATCACCACCACCGCATTTTATCATCATCACCACCACCACCGCATTGTTATCTTCATCACCACCACCACCACCGCACTGTTATCATCATCATCACCACCACCGCATTGTCATCATCCTCACCACCACCGCATTGTCATCATCATCATCACCACCACCGCATTGTCATCATCATCATCACCACACCACAGCATTGTTATCATCATCATCATCATCACCGCCGCCACATCGTTGTCATCATCATCACCACCACATTGTCATCATCATCATCACCACCGCATTGTCATCATCATCATCACCACCGCATTGTGATCATCATCACCACCACCGCATTGTCATCATCATCATCAACACCACCGCATTGTCATCATCATCATCATCACCACCACTGCATTGTTATCATCATCACCACCACCGCATTGTTATCATCATCACCACCGCATTGTCATCATCATCACCACCGCATTGTCATCATCATCATCACTACCACCGCATTGTTATCATCATCACCACCGCCGCATTGTTATCATCATCATCACCAGCGCATTGCTCTCATCATCATCAGCACCACCGCATTGATATCATCATCACCACCGGATTGTCATCATTATCACCACCTCCACCGCATTGTCATCATCATCAGCACCACCGCATTGTTATCATCATCATCTCCACCGCATTGTCATCATCATCACCACCACCGAATTGTCAGCATCATCACCACCACCACCACCGCATTGTTATAATCTTTATCACCACCACCGCATTGTTATCATCATCACCACCACCGCATTGTCATCATCATCACCACCACCACCGCATTGTTATCATCATCATCATCATCACCACCACCGCATTGTCATCATCATCATCACCACCACCGCATTGTCGTCATCATCACCACCACCGCAGTTTCATCATCGTCATCACCACCACCGCATTTTCATCAACATCACCACCACCACCACCACCGCATTGTCATGATCATCATCATCACCACCACCACCACATTGTTGTCATCATCATCATCACCACCAAAGCATTGTCATCATCACCATCACCATCACCGCATTGTCATCATCATCATTCTCACCACCACCGCATTGTCGTCATCATCACCACCACTGGATTTTCATCATCATCATCATCATCATCATCACCACCACCGCATTGTCATCATCATCATTCACCACCACCACCGCATTGTCATCATCATCACCACCACCGCATTGTCGTCATCATCACCACCACCGCAGTTTCATCATCGTCATCACCACCACCGCATTTTCATCAACGTCACCACCACCACCACCGCATTGTCATGATCATCATCCTCATCACCACCACCACCACATTGTTGTCATCATCATCATCACCACCAACGCATTGCCATCATCATCACCATCACCATCACCATCACCGCATTGTCATCATCATCATCGTCATCATCATCATCATCACCACCACCGCATTGTTATCATCATCACCACCACCGCATTGTCATCATCATCGCCACTACCACCACCGCATTGTTATCATCATCACCACCACCACCGCATTGTTATCATCATCACCACCGCAATGTTATCATCATCACCACCGCATTGTTATCATCACCACCACCACATTGTTATTATCATCGCCACCACCGCATTGTTATCATCATCACCACCACCGCATTGTTATCATCATCACCACCACCGCATTGTTATCATCATCATCACCACCGCCGCATTGTTATCATCATCACCACCACCACCGCATTGTTATCATCATCTCCACCGCCGCATTGTCATCATCATCATCTCCACCACCACCGCATTGTCATCATCATCACCACCACCGCATTGTCATCATCATCACCACTACCATCGCATTGTTACATCATCATTATCATCACCACCACCACCGCATTCTCATCATCATCATCACCACCACCACCGCATTGTTATCATCATCATCACCACCACCGCATTCATCATCATCATCACCACCACCGCAATGTCATCATCATCATCACCACCACCACCGCATTGTCATCATCATCACCACCACTGGATTTTCATCATCACCATCATCATCACCACCACCGCATTGTCATCATCATCATCACCACTACCATCACCACATTGTCGTCATCATCACCACCACCGCAGTTGTTGTTGTTGTAGTGTTTAACGCCCGCTTTTACTACTACGGCACCGCAGGCGGTGACACTGATGATACATGAAGATGGAGGACCGGTGGAATGAGATGGCGGGGGAAACCGGAGTACCCGGAGAAAACCCGCCCTGACGCCGCTTCGTCCACCACGAATACCACATGCGGGTCCCTGGGATCGAACCCACCACCGCAGTTTCATCATGGTCATCACCACCACCGCAATTTCATCAACATCACCACCACCACCACCACCACATTGTTGTCATCATCATCATCACCAGCAACGCATTGTCATCATCATTCCCATCACCACCACCGCATTGTCATCATCATCATCATCACCACCACCGCATTGTTATCATCATCACCACCACCACATTGATATCATCATCATCACCACCACCGCATTGATATCATCATCATCACCACCACCGCATTGTTATCATCATCACCACCACCGCATTGTCATCATCATCACCACCACCACCACCGCATTATTATAATCATCACCACCACCGCATTGTTATCATCATCACCACCACCGCAATGTTATCATCATCACCACCGCATTGTTATCACCACCACCACCACCACATTGTTATCATCATCGCCACCACCGCATTGTTATCATCATCACCACCACCGCATTGTTATCATCATCACCACCACCGCATTGTTATCATCATCATCACCACCGCCGCATTGTTATCATCATCACCACCACCACCGCATTTTTATCATCATCATCACCACCGCATTGTTATCATCATCATCACCACCGCATAGTTATCATCGTCGTCATCACCACCGCCGCATTGTTATCATCATCATCACCACCGCATTGTTATCATCATCACCACTACCACCGCATTGTTATCATCATCTCCACCACCGCATTGTCATCATCATCATCACCACTACCGCATTGTCATCATCGTCACCACCACCGCATTGTCATCATCACCACTACCACCGCATTGTTATCATCATCACCACCACCACCGCATTGTCATCATCATCACCACCACCACCGCATTGTCATCATCATCATCACCACCATCGCATTGTTATCATCACCACCACCACCGCACTGTTATCATCATCACCACCACCGGATTGTTATCATAATCACCACCACCGCATTGTTATCATCATCATCACCACCACCGCATTGTCATCATCACCATCACCACCACGGCATTGTTATCATCATCATCACCACCACCGCAAGTTATCATCACCACCACCACCGCATTGTTATCATCATCATCACTACCACCGCATTGTTATCATCATCATCACCACCGCCGCATTTCTATCATAATCATCATCATCACTACCACCGTATTGTCATCATCATCGTCATCACCACCACCGCTTTGTTATCACCATCAGCACCACCGCATTGTTATCATCATCACCACCACCGCATTGTCATCATCATCACCACCACCACCGCATTGTTATCATCATCACCACCACCACCGCATTGTTATCTTCATCACCACCACCACCACCGCATTGTTATCATCATCATCACCACCACCGCATTGTCATCATCATCACCACCATCACCGCCTTGTCATCATCATCATCATCACCACCACCACCGCATTGTCATCATCATCACCACCACCACAGCATTGTTATCATCATCATCTACATCACCGCCGCCACATCGTAATCATCATCATCACCACCACATTGTCATCATCATCATCACCACCGCATTGTCATCATTATCATCACCACCACCACCGCATTATTATCATCATCACCACCACCACCGCATTGTTATCATCATCATCACCACCGCATTGTCATCATCATCATCACCACCGCATTGTGATCATCATCACCACCACCGCATTGTCATCATCATCAGCACCACCGCATTGTCATCATCATCATCACCACCACTGCATTGTTATCATCATCATCACCACCACCGCATTTTTATCATCATCACCACCGCATTGTCATCATCATCATCACCACCGCATTGTCATCATCATCATCACTACCACCGCATTGTTATCATCATCACCACCGACGGATTGTTATCATCATCACCAGCGGATTGTCATCATCATCATCACCACCACCGCATTGTTATCATCATCACCACCACCGGATTGTCATCATTATCACCACCTCCACCGCATTGTCATCATCATCAGCACCACCGCATTGTTATCATCATCATCACCACCGCATTGTCATCATCATCATCACCACCACCGAATTGTCAGCATCATCACCACCACCACCGCATTGTTATCATCGTCATCACCACCACCGCATTCTTATCATCATCACCACCGCATTGTCATCATCATCACCACCACCGCATTGTTATCATCATCATCACCACCACCGCATTCATCATCATCATCATCATCACCACCACCACGGCATTGTCGTCATCATCACCACCACCACCACCGCATTGTCGTCATCATCACCACCACCGCAGTTTCATCATCGTCATCACCACCACCGCATTTTCATCAACATCACCACCACCACCACCGCATTGTCATGATCATCATCATCACCACCACCACATTGTTGTCATCATCATTATCACCACCAATGCATTGTTATCATCACCATCACCATCACCGCATTGTCGTCATCATCATCATCACCACCACCGCATTGTCGTCATCTTCACCACCACTGGATTTTCATCATCATCACCATCATCACCACCACCGCATTGTCATCATCATCATCACCACCACCACCGCATTGTCGTCATCATCACCACCACCGCAGTTTCATCATCGTCATCACCACCACCGCATTTTCATCAACATGACCACCACCACCACCGCATTGTCATGATCATCATCATCACCACCACCACATTGTTGTCATCATCATCATCACCACCGACCCATTGTCATCATCATCACCAATACCATCACCGCATTGTCAAAATCATCATCATTCATCACCACCACCGCATTGTTATCATCATCACCACCACCGCATTGTCATCATCATCACCACTACCACCACCGCATTGTTATCATCATCACCACCACCACCGCATTGTTATCATCATCACCACCACTGTAATGTTATCATCATCACCACCGCATTGTTATCATCACCACCACCACCACATTGTTATAATCATCGCCACCACCGCATTGTTATCATCATTACCACCACCGCATTGTTATCATAATCACCACCACCGCATTGTTATCATCATTATCACCACCGCCGCATTGTTATCATCATCACCACCACCGCATTGTTATCATCTCCACCACCGCATTGTCATCATCATCATCACCACCACCACCGCATTGTCATCATCATCATCACCACCACCGCATTGTCATCATCATCATCACCACCACCGCATTGTCATCATCATCACCACTACCACCGCATTGTTATCATCATCACCACCACCGCATTGTCATCATCATCACCACTACCGCATTGTCATCATCATCATCACCACCATCGCATTGTTATCATCACCACCACCACCACCACCGCACTGGTATCATCATCATCATCACCACCACCGGATTGTTATCATTATCACCACCACCGCATTGTTATCATCATCATCACCACCACCGCATTGTCATCATCACCATCACCACCACCGCAAGTTATCATCATCACCACAACCACCGCATTGTTATCATCGTCATCACTACCACCGCATTGTTATCATCATCATCACCACCACCGCATTGTTATCATCTTCAGCATCACCACCGCATTGTCATCATCATCATCATCATGCTGACCACCACCGCATTGTTATGATCATCACCACCACCGCATTGTCATCATCATCATCATCACCACCGCATTTTCATCATCATCATCATCACCACCACCACCGCATTATTATCATCATCATCATCACCACCGCATAGTTATCATCATCATCACCACCGCATTGTCATCATAATCATCACCATAGCTTTCTCATCATTATCATCACCACCACCACCGCATTGTTATCATCATCACCACCACCACCGAATTCTTATCATCATCACCATCACCGCATTATCATCATCACCACCGCATTGTTATCATCATCACCACCACCATATTGTTATCATAATCATTACCACCACCGCATTGTTATCATCATCATCTCCACCACCGCATTGTCATCTTCATCATCACCACCACCGCATTGTTAACATCATCACCACCACCACCGCATTGTTATCTTCATCATCACCACCACCGCATTGTTATCATCATCATCATTACCACCGCATTGCTATCATCATTACCACCACCGCATTGTCATCATCATCATCACCACCACCACCGCATTGTTATCATCATCATCACCACCACCACCGCATTGTCATCATCATCATCATCACCACCACCGTATTCATCATCATCACCACCAACACCACCGCATTGTCATCATCATTTCCACCATCACCGCCTTTTCATCATCATCATCACCAGCACCGCATTGTCATAATCATCATCACCACCACCACCGCATTGTCATCATCACCACCACCAACGCATTGTCATCATCATTACCATCACCACCACCGCATTGTCATCGTCATCATCACCACCACCGCATTGTTATCATCATCACCACCTCCGCATTATCATCATCACCACCACCGCATTGTTATCATCATCATCACCACCACCGCATTGTGACCATCATCATCACCACCACCGCATTGTCATCATAATCATCACCACCACCACCGCATTCTTATCATCATCATCACCACCACTGCATTGTTATCATCATCATAACCGCATTGTTATCATCATCATAACCAACACCGCGTTGTTATCATCATCACCACCACCACATTGTTATCATCATCACCACCACCGTACTGTCATCATCATCATCACCACCACCGTATTGTTATCATCATCATCATCATCATCACCACCACCACCGTATTGTCAACATCATCATCATCATCACCACCACCGCATTGTCATCATCATCATCACCACCACCGCATTGTTATCATCATCATCACCACCACCGCATTGTTAACATCATCACCACCGTCGCATTGTCATCATCATTATCACCACCGCATTGTTATCATCATCGCCACCGCATTGTTATCATCATCGTAACCACCACCGCATTGTCATCATCATCATCACCACCACCGCATTGTTAACATCACCACCACCGCATTGTTATCATCATCACCACCACCGCATTATCATCATCATCACCACCACCGCATTGCTATCATCATCACCACCACCACAGCATTGTTATCATCACCACAACCACCGCATTGTTATCATCATCACCACCACCGCATTGTTATCATCATCGCCACCACCGCATTGTTATCATCACCACCGCCGGATTGTTATCATCATCACCACCACTGCATAGTTGTCATCATCATCATCATCATCACCACCACCGCAATGTCATCAACATCATCACCACCACCACGGACTTATCATTATCATCACCACCACCGCAATGTCATCATCAACATCACCACCACCGCATTGTTATCATCACCACCACCGCATTGTCATCATCATCATCACCACCACCGCATTGTTATCATCATCACCACAACCGCAGTGCCATCATCATCATCATCATCACCGCATTGTTACCATCATCATCACCACCACCGCATTGTTATCGTCAACACCACCACCGCATTGTCATCATCATCACCACCACATTGTTATCATCATCACCACCACCGCATTGTTATCCTCATCACCACCACCGCATTGTGATCATCATCATCACCACCACCGCATTGTTATCATCATCACCACCACCACCGCATTGTTATTATCATCAGCACCACCGCATTGTTATCATCATCATCACCGCATTTTTATCATCATCATGACCACCACGACTGCATTGTTATCATCATCACCACCACCGCAATGTCATCATCATCACCACCACGGAATTGTTATCATTATCATCACCACCACCGCTTTGTCATCATCACCACCGCATTGTTATTATCATCATCACCACCACCGCATTGTTATCATCATCATCACCACTACCGCATTGTTGTCATCACGACCACCGCAGTGCCATCATCATCATCATCACCACCGCATTGTTATCATCACCAGCACCGCATTGTTATCATCATCACCACCACCGCATTGTCATCATCATCATCATCACCACCGAATTGTTATCATCATCACCACCACCGCATTGTTATCGTCATCATCACCACCGCTACATTGTTATCATCATCACCACCACCACCGCATTCTCATCATCATCACCACCACCGCATTGTTATCATCATCACCACCACCGCATTGTCATCATCATCATCACCACCGCATTGTTATCATCATCATCACCACCACCGCATTGTTATCATCATCATGACCACCGCATTGTCATCATCATCATCATCACCACCGCATTGTTATCATCACCACTACCGCATCGTTATCACCATCATCACCACCGCATTATTATCATCTTCACCACCACCGCATTGTTATCATTATCATCACCACCACCGCATCGTCATCATCATTATCACCACCTCATTAATATCTTCATCATCATCACCACCACCACCGCATTGTTATCATCATCATCACCACCACCGCATTGTTATCATCATCATGACCACCGCATTGTCATCATCATCATCATCACCACCGCATTGTTATCATCACCACTACCGCATCGTTATCACCATCATCACCACCGCATTATTATCATCTTCACCACCACCGCATTGTGATCATCATCATCATCATCACCACCGCATTATTGTCATCATCACCACCACCGCATTGTTATCATCATCATCATCACCACCACCACCGCATTGTTATCATCATCATCACCACCACCGCATTGTTATCATCATCATCATCATCATCATCACCACCGCATTGTTATCATCATCATCACCACCCCCATCGAATTGTGATCATCATCATCATCACCACCGTATTGTTATCATCATCACCACCGCATTGTTATCATCGTCATCACCACCACCGCATTGTTATCATCAGCATCACCACCGCATTGTTATCATCATCATCACCACCACCACAGCATTGTGATCATCGTCATCACCACCACCGCATTGTGATCATCATCACCATCACCGCATTGTTATCATCATCATCACCACCACCACCGCATTGTTGTAATCATCACCACCACCGCATTGTTATCATCATCACCATCACCGCATTGTCATCATCACCACCACCGCATTGTTATCATCATCATCACCACCACCGCATTGATATCATCATCATCACCACCACCGACGCATTGTTATCATCACCACCACCGCATTGTCATCATCATCACCGCCACCGCATTGTTATCATCATCACCACCACCGCATTGTTATCATCATCCCCACCACCGCATTCTTATCATCATCTCCACCGCATTTTTATCATCACCATCACCACCGCATTGTTATCATCATCATCACCACCGCATTGTTATCATCATCAGCACCACCACAGCATTGTTATCATCACCACCACCACCACCGGATTGTCATCATCATCATCATCATCACCACCGCATTCTTATCATCATCACCACCGCATTGTTTTCATCAGCACCATCACCGCATTATCATCATCACCACCACCGCATTTTTATCATCATCACCACCACCACGGCATTGCTATCATCATCACCACCACCACTGCATTGTTATCACCATCACCACCTCCATCACCGCATTGTTATCACCATCACCACCCACACCACCACCGCATTGTTATCATCCACACCACCACCATATTGTTATCATCATCACCACCACCGCATTGTTATCATCATCACCACCACCTCATTGTTATCATCATCACCACCACCGGATTGTTATCACCATCACCACCACCACCGCAGTTATCATCATCACCACCACCGCAATGTTATCACCATCACCACCACCACTGCATTATTATCATCACCACCACCGCATTGTTATCACCATCACCACCACCACCACCGCATTGTTATCATCACCACCACCACTGCATTGTTATCATCACCGCCACCACCGCATTGTTATCATCATCACCACCACCGCATTTTTATCATCATCACCACCACCGCATTGTTATCACCATCACCACCACCACCGGATTGTTATCATCACCACCACCGCATTGTTATCATCACCACCACCGCATTGTTATCACCATCACCACCACCGCATTGTTATCATCACCACCACCACCACATTGTTATCATCATCACCACCACCACCGCATTGTTATCACCATCACCACCACCACCGCATTGTTATCATCACCAGAACCACCGCATTGTTATCATCATCACCACCACCGCATTAATATCACCATCACCACCACGACCACCGCATTGTTATCATCACCACCACCACCGCATTGTTATGATCATCACCACCACCACCGCATTGTTATCACCATCACCACTACCACCACCGCATTGTTATCATCACCACCACCACCGCATTGTTATCATCACCACCACCACCGCATTGTTATCATCATCACCACCACCACCGCATTGTTATCATCATCACCACCTCCGCATTGTTATCATCATATCCACCACCACCACCGTATTGTTGTCATCATCATCACCACCGCATTTTTATCACCATCACCACCACCGCATTGTTATCATCATCATCACCACCACCGCATTGTTATCATCATCACCACCGCATTGTTATCACCATCACCACCACCACCGCATTGTTATCATCACCACCACCACCGCATTGTTATCATCATCATCTTCACCACCGCATTGTTATCATCACCACCACCACCGCATTGTTATCATCATCATCACCGCCACCGCATTGTTATCATCATCACCACCACCACCACCGCATTGTTATCACTATCACCACCACCACCGCATTGTTATCATCACCACCACCATCACCTCATTGTTATCATCATCACCACCACCGCATTGTTATCATCATTACCACCACCACCACATTGTTATCATCATCACCATCACCACCGGAGTGTTATCATCATCAACACCACCGCATTGTTATCATCACCACCACCGCATTGTTATCATCACCACCACCGCATTGTTATCATCATCACCACCACCGCATTGTTATCATCATCATCATCATCATCATCATCATCATCACCACCGCATTGTTATCATCATCATCACCACCACCGCATTATTATCATCGTCACCATCACCGCATTGTTATCATCATCATCATCACCACCGCATTGTGATTATCATCATCACCACCACCGCATTGTTATCATCATCATCACCACCACCGCATTGTTATCATCATCACCACCACCGCATTGTTATCATCATCATCATCACCACCACCGCCTTGTTATCATCATCACCACCGCCACTGCATTTTTATTATCATCACCACCACCGCATTGTCATCATAATCATCATCACCACCGCATTTTTATCATCATCATCACCACGACCACCACCACCGCATTGTTATCATCATTATCATCACGACCACCGCATTGTTATTGTCTTCACCGCCACCGCCACCACCACCACCACCACCGCCGCCACCGCCACTGCCACCACCACCACCGCCAGCACCGCCGCCTCCACCATCGCATTATCATCATCATGATCATCATCACCACCGCATTGTTATTGTCGTCATCGCCACCGCCACCAGCACCACCACCGCCGCCGCCGCCACCGCCGCAGCCACCGCCACCGCCACCACCACAGCCACCACCACCACCACCGCCGCCGCCACCACCACCACCACCGCCGCCGCCGCCACCACTACCACCACCACCGCCACCACTACCACCACCACCGCCACCGCCACCACTACCACCACCACCACCACCACCAGCATCACCACCACCACCGCCGCAACCGCCACCACCACCGCCAGCACTACCACCACCACCACTGCCGCCGCCACCGCCACCACCACTACCACCACCACCGCCGCCACCGCCCCCGCCACCACCACCACCACTACTACCACCACCGCCGCCGCCGCCGCCACCGCCACCGCCACCGCCACCACTACCACCACCGCCGCTGCCGCCGCCACCGCCACCGCCACCACCACCAACACCGCCGCCACCGCCACCGCCACCGCCACCACCACCACCACCACCACCACCACCGCCACCGCCGCTGCCGCCACCGCCACCACCACCACCGCCACCACTACCACCACCACCGCCGCTGCCACCACCACCGCCACCACTACCACCACCACCACCGCCGCCACCGCCACCACCGCTACCACCACCGCCGCCGCTGCCACCGCCACCACCACCGCCACCACTACCACCACCGCCGCTGCCGCCGCCACCGTCACCGCCACCAGCACCACCACCACCGCCGTCACCGCCACCGCCACCGCCACCACCACCACCGCCACCACCACCACCACCACCGCTACCGCCGCCGCCACCGCCACCACCACCACCACCGCCGCCGCCACCGCCACCATCACCACCACCGCCGCCGCCGCCACCGCCACCGCCACCACCTCCACCGCCACCACCACCACCTCCTCCACCACTATTATTACCATTGTTACTGCTATTATTATTGTTATTGTTTATTATTATTGTTATTATTATTAGTTTTTGTTTTTATTTTTCTGCAGGACAGTATGGTTATGGGAATTAAATTCTGGGAGTGCTCTAAGAACTCTAAGTATTCAAACAATGCCACAAAGAATAAAACTGATTTCGTCATTATCTTCGACTTCTCTTATGGTTATTACATCTGACAAGATACTCTCATATACATGGTCTGACAACATATATGAAACCTCAGAATTACAATATCCTCTACCCACCACTAAGCCTCAGCATATTTGCATTGTTGATAACAGAATTCTGTATGGTGGTGAAGATGCTGGTGAGGTAATAGTAAGTGATATTAACTCTTGGAATAAACCACACTATTTCAAACTGAAAACAGACAAATCTGTTAAAGTAGTTGCAGCTGGTGAACAACTATTATTAGCAGTACTTCAAGAATGTGATACAAAGCAGGATGACCACTGTGTTGCTATTGTGGATTGGGCGAAACAAAATATTCTTGGAACTTACAGGATGCCAAGGTAAATATTTTTGTTTTCATTCAGAATAGAGGTAAATTAAGCTGACAAACTGAGAGAACTTGCATAGGATGGCAAGATGAACTTTTTTCTTTTATTTTTTTCTTCTTCTAAAACTGTATTTCCTATGAGACCTTTTTACTGTTGGAAGTGTTAGAATTCAATACACAAATTGTAAGTTGGCAGTACTGCTTATTAAATAAACATATGTCAGTTTCTCTCATCCCAGTAATGTGTGACTATTTTACATTCTTTTGCAATACTTGATATATGCTAAACTCTTTTGAGTAACTAAATGATCAACAGTTTATGGTCCCAGACACGTTCAGAAGGGTAATGCTGTTGCAGAAATGCCCCTTTATGGTTATTTTCGTTCTCTCCCTAATCACATGACTTTTTCCTACATATAGACTTTTAAGTATCACCTCTATTCCCGTTTAAACGTACACTAATCTCTATACCCCTATTCCGTTCGATTAACTATCTTCAACTGTGATTCATATTTGAATCTCCGAATGCATTTAGCGGATTTGAGCCTAAAATGTTGATATAGTTCAGCGAGATTGTACATTTTATGGACACCCGTGCAGCAACATTACCAATATGTATAAACTGTGGAAGGGGAATTCAATGCACAGTAAACCACTCGAGAAGCCGCCTATGAAAGGTTACGACAAAAAGACAGTTATGCAATTATTTCATTGTAAGCATCTTAAGTAATGATTACCTGGAAATACTGTCAAGGAAAGAAAACTGCATACCAGATATGGATGAGCATAGTGGAAATTTTTCAGTGAAAAGGAATGCCAAACCAGTTACCAGCAAGGAAAAGCTTTTGCTAATGGAGGAAGGGAGATGTAGGTTTTAGGACACTCAACTACATGTCATCAGCGCCCTTAAAAAACAATCCATGGCAAAAGTCACATGTCGACCTCAATAAAACATAAAATTGCTAGAAAAAAAAAAGAAAAATATACATAAATATACAGAACAGGGTGGCAAACGCCAGAATTAAAACAAAGTGATAAAGATGTCCAAGGAGTATTAAAACTACACTTCTAAAGGTAAGATTTGAAGCTTTCACGGCGAGCGTTATGGATCAAGGCTTCACGGGTGATCAGCCGTGTCAGATTTATAAAGGTCCAGCTTTCGGCCATTGTAGACTCCATGGCCATCTTCAGGATGAAAAGTCTCCTCAATTTTTTACATAAATTATCGTACTGCTTATTTCCTTGTAGGTGCAAGGGCAATTTTACAATACAGTAGGCTTTGAACAATAGGCAAATCGATTAAAGCTTTGAGTTCCCATTCTCTTTGCACGTTTAACATATAAAACTAAAGTTACACTATTTTTCTTGAAATATAAGCCGATATGGAAACAAATTGGGAGAAAACATGTTCTTTAGAACTACAGTGTTGAGTGCTGAGATGATCCTACTACGATAAGCCTCACTACGATCCATTCAGAGAATTGACGTAACAATCTATTATCGACTGCGCATACTTTGAACTGACGTCATGTCGAAAATTTGAGTAAAATTGCTTCAAAGGCGCGAATTATCGCGGAACAACGACCTGCTCGAATCCAACGTTCCAAATCTTCTAAATACAGTTTTAATATAAAAGTTAAATAATAAAAAGATTACACAAAAAATAATTTTAACATCCTCAAATTATTAACAAATTCTAAATTCATCAAATCCTGTAAGAAAATTTGAGCATGTATCCACACTGCAATACCAAGAATAATTCGCAAAAGAGACAATAAAATCTATTCTCCGTGTATTTTTTATTATTATCTTTGATAATGTGTACATCTAATGTATGAAGGTTGTGGGATCTTTATTATAAATCAGTTCAAAAGTTGTGGTATTCAAAAATTCTTCCACTATCTTCCCTGTAGAATCCTCTTTTTCATAAAGGAATCTCAATTTCGAATACTTAGCTAGACAGTCATTTTTGCGTTGTATTAAAGATTATCTGTGCCAAGTTTGGTCGCAGTTGGTGCAGCGGAGTTGAAGCGAACAAGGAACATACACATATACAGTGATTTTTACATAACATTTGGACTACATAAACTCGTTTGTGCTTTGCTAACTTTTTTGTAGGTGCAACGGGAATATGGGAATATAGTAGGCTTTAAGCCGGGGTTGGGTAGACTCTGTGCTTTCATGGTGTACTACGAGTATAGTGCGCATAAGCATTGCGGTGTTTATGTGTCATAAGAAAATATAATTCCGCCAAGCTAAATACTGAAATTTCGGACTCTAGTGATTATATATGTTTCAATTCTAACCAAAATGAAATATATTATCTGTACAAAACTTGTATAGCCTAATCGTTACGGAATATATTATTTCCTATGCTCCTTGACAGGTGTCTGACCTTGGGCACTGGCTTGTAAGTCCTAGGGAGTGTAAGTCCTACATAAGGAGAGAGTAATCAAAAAAAAAAAAAAAAAAAAAAAAAGAATGAAAGATGGAAAGCACCTAGATTACCTTTCATCAAATGGAAGATCGTATTCATTTTTATATGCTAGCCATGCAAAGAGAACGGAATCTCAAAGCTTTAAAAGATTTGACTATCGCTCGAAGCCTATTGTATTCCCATGTTCCCCTTGTACCTACAAGGAAATAAACAATAAGATAATTTCTGCAAATATTTATCTCAACTAACATGAAGAAGATATAGGAATAAGTGTACTAACTTTATGCTTTCACCAATGTGTACAAAATTTTATATTCTGTCTTACGAACCTAAGTGCAAACACAAAGTTAAAGTATTGGCACTATTGGTATTTTTTTCTCAAATGCCTGACATTAATCCACCAATGTTTTGTTTCTCACGATGTCGCGAATGTCAAAGTCAGTATATAGTGATCCAAGTTTCTGGTTTTTTTTATTTTGTTTAATATTTTTAAATTTATTTAAAGTATTACTATATATGGTATATATTTGGAAAACTGAGAAGACTTTTCATCCTGAAGATGGCCATGGACTCTACAATGGCCGAAAGCTCGGCCTTTATAAATCTGACACGGCTGATCACCCATTAAAGCCTTGATAGATATCTAAAGTTTCAAATCCTCGAACTAATGCTACTCTCCGCTAAAAACTTCAAAACCCTTTCTACCGCTTGTTTGTCATCCGCCAAGACTTCTACAAGTCTGACAGACAGCTGCAGAGATTCTCGACAGTACACTAGAGAAACACTTTAGCAGCATGTGGCGGACTGACAAAAATGTTGTCACATAGCGAATAAAGAGGAGCAGGGTATCCTAATAGGAACTATGCAAAAAATTGCAGTGATCAATTCACAAGCGAGTCAAGTTAACCTCCTCACAACGAGATGTGCGAGAGGAAGTTACCCAGTTTATCGGAAGTTCTTTCACTTCTCTAAGCTTATTACTCCGGAGAGCTGATCACTCTTCGTGCCAGCACGACAGCATCACTCTCCGTACTTCAAGCCTAAACTCTTCCGATGTAACACGATAAATGGTTCTCCGGTTGCTGCCTTTGCTGCTAAATCCACCATTTCATTCCCTGGCAAAACTACGTGACAAGCAATCCATGCACACACCACATTAACAGCAGAAGCGTGTAAAACATGGAGGGCATCCTGGATACCTTGTACAACAAGATCATTCAAAATCAGGCAGTCACCTAATTTTCGTATAAAATGCACATATAAAATGGCTTGGTAAATTGCAATCAGCTCTGCAGTAAACATGCAAGTGCTATTTGGAAAACCGAATGTATGTGGTACGTTCCATAGACATAAACCATCCAACACCACTGGTGCTCTTTGATTCATCTGTGTAAATAAAATGTCGGTCAGTTTACCTCACAAAAATTCTAAATAAGTGCAGATACTACAGATAGGCATCGTAGACTTCCGGTGTACAGTCATCCCAAGACCTACATGGGACGTGCCAGGTAACCAAGGGGGGAAGGGGGTTAGAGCTTCTGGCCCTTGGAAACATGTTAGACATTTCAATTATAAGCTTCCTTAGAAGCTTCCGGAAACGAATACCCAGTGGCTTAAGAGTAAGGGTGCTTTTCCTATATCACTATCCTCGCGTGGTGGTGAACAAATAAGCGAACGTTGGGTGCTTAGGCATTCACCTAAGTGCACTACCCTAATTTACTAAAAGAATCTCACGCGGATTCCCCCAGGGGCCTATTACGGTAGGTACGTGTTTGGCGCACCTGGATCCCGAGCCATACTCTCGATTGGGTTCCTATAAGTGGTGAGAGAGCATATGCTAAATTCCCAATCAACTTTGGTCCACTTTTGTGTTTGACCTCCCACAGTCTGATGAATCTGATGAATCACCTACGTGTTGTAGGTGACTGGGTAACCGCGTAATTCCCAGTCCCTGGTTATCATGTAGGATCCTTGTTCGTATCCACTGGTAAAGGTCAGTCCCAGGGAGGGGTCATTGCATGTGCTGATGCACTCCGGAAGGCCATTCGGTCCCTCTGTCTATACTCTGGGAGGTGAGACCCTAGGATGGGCAAGGTCCAGGCCAGGACTCTCACCTTAGCCGGGTAGCGCCAAGGATGTGAGCATGCCATCGAAAACATTTGCAATGGTGGAGGATTAACTCGCCATGATCCCTAAAATACATCAAATAAAAATAATGCAAGTGTAAAGGAAGTGGCCTAGTCTTTTGGTCCTCGCTACTTGGTAATACCTAAAACTGAGCAAAGCAAAACGTTTATATCGGTGAGCCCCTTTATCATTCAAAAGGGTTTGGACAACATTGCTGGTCCAGTAAAGCCATGCACTAGATCTCGCGATGGCACATTGCTGGTTGAAGCACATTCATCCACCCAGGCAGCTAAAATACTGAAAGTCAATATGTTAGCAAGTTATCCAATACGTGTTGAGATACATAGGACGTTGAAATCCTCGCGCGGTGTGACAAACACCCGTGCATTAGACGATTTAATCAATGATAAGATTCAAGAGAATCTTTTGGAACAAAGCGTTACTAACGTTTACCGGGTTCAGTGTAAAGAAGGTGGTGAATTAAAGCCAACTAGTACCCTATTCCTGACTTTTGATCGGGTAGATCTCCCTTCAAACGATTAAGACAGGGTATGCATCTATCTAAGTTAAGCCTTTCATCCCGAACCCGCTCAGATGTTTCAAGTGTCAGTGCTTTGGACATACAAGCGAGCTTTGTGAGGGACTAGCTACATGCCCTAACTGTGGAGACGAATTCCAGATGACACATGTACTGCAGCGCCGTCATGCGTGAACTGCAGAGGTGAACATCCAACAGTTCCCGAGATTGCCACCGCTTTTGTAGAGGAAAGAGCAAAGCAAAAGATACGGGTTAGAGAGAAGGTGCCCGTTTCAGAAGCCCGGGAACTCTTGCGTTCACGCCAACAGTCTGGGCCAAGCTACGGTACCTGTAGCTCAGTTGCAGCTAAACCGGTGCCGAGGCCCGGGATTGCAGCGCAGACCAGCGATCATAATGAGACCACAATCTCCGAAAAGATACTTATAACTCATAGCACATCTGTATCAACGTCTCCAAAATCTGCAGGTGAAAAGAATACCATAGTTAGATCATCAACAAAAACGTTAAACTCAACACAAAAGACTAGCAAGCCTGTAATATATAATGCCTCACGATAAAGTTCAAGAAGAGTTACACGAAAAACAACTTCCTCAAAGAAGATAGTAAGTCTCATCCCAGTACATTGATGGGATATAAGGGTCCACAAACATCTCTTCGAAGATCCTCTTATGGGGAATCCTCCGGGGTGGACTGGGACCGGCGTCTTTCATCTTCGCCAGTAACGTTAGCAACCTGTTCGAGACACTCGAACTCAAGTTCGCTATGGGAACGCAGACCTCCTCGGCAGAGGACATGGAGCTAGAGAAATCTGTCCACACTGGGAGAGCCCCAGTGGAAAAGAGGCGCGAAGAAGCGTCGGAGGAGAATTCAGCCCAAGACAGAAGAAAAGGGCTAAATTAATTTGACAACCGTCTACTTCAAGGTTGTTGCAGAATTACCTTGGTGTACTTATCCCATACAGATTTCAGCATGGCTATCCTACAATGGAACATACCTGGAATTAGAACACAACGACCAGAGCTAGAACTTTGCACAATAATGAGCCTTTGGTCGCATGTTTGCAAGAGACAAAGATGCGTCCACAAGACGCTTTCCATCTAAGACGATACAACCCAGTACGGTGTGATGTTACACCAGAACTGGGTGTTCCGACACATGGCAGCGCTATGATGCTTGTCAGAGATGACGTATGTATAGAATCTGTACACTTGCGGTCTGATATACAATAGGTTGCCGTAAAGATTCTACTGCCTAACATCCAGTTCACCATTTGTAACTTATATTTGCCTCCTCCCCATAAATGAATTCTCGCACACCGAGTTAGAAGAACTAGTTACCCAGTTACCAACACTGTTTCTCTTGGTGGGAGACTTTAATGCGCACCACAGACTTTGGGGTTCAAGTTGCGCTTGTGCGAGAGGCAACCTGATAGTTGACGTTCTGGACAGTTACAACCTAGCTCTCCTCAGCAATGGAGAGCCCACATTTCTTTCTAACTCTTTCAATAGCTTCTCACACCTTGATCTTGCAGTTTGTTCACTTCAGTTGGCATCGCCTTACAATGGAATGCCATCTCTGATTTACACTCTAGTGACAACTTTCCATGTTTTGTTAGTCTCTTAACGCAAAAAACATGTTACACAAGTATGCCTAGATGGCTCTTGGACCACACCAATAGGAACCTTTATACCCAGCTGAGCATTTTTACCTACAACGGTCACGACTCAGTGAATGATTTGGTTCAGCATCACACAGAGACGATTCTATCTGCTGCTAAACAACCTATTCCGTGGCCGACTTCCCAACTCCGTCAATTTCCTATCCCCTGGTGGACGGAAGAGTGTCGGAATGCCATTCGTGCTCGAAAGCACGCTCTTAGGAATTTTCAACGTCACCCTGGTTTGCATAACCTAATCTAATATAAAAAAATGCGCACCAGGTCCAGACAAGTCATTAAAGTTAGGCATCATGGAAAAAGTTTGTAGCTTCATTTAACCGACTACACCTATCTCGGCTGTATGTGACAAGTTAAGGCGTGTTGCACGTAGATCGGCCTATATAGCATTTGCGGGACTGAAAACAGCTACAGGAGCTGGTGTTGATCAATTTGAAGTGGCCAACACTTTTGGCAGTACTTTCGCTCAAGTGTCTAGCTTGGATAACTACTCCCCTGAGTTCCTTGCAATGAAAACTAAAGTGGAATCTCAAGGCTTCCCGTTTCATTTTAGAAACGCAGAAGATTAGAATCGCCTTTTCACCATAGTGGAGTTAGAATATTCTCATTCATCCTCGCGACTATCAGCACCAGGACCAGATGGTATTCACGTACAAATGTTACAACAGCTCTATTCTGAGGCATTCCAGCTCGATGTCTATAATCGTGTTATGGATGACAGTATAGTCCCAGAAAATTGGCGGGAAGCCACCATTATTCCCATTTTGAAGGCTGGAAAGGACCGTCATCTTCCCTCCAACTACCGTCCTATTTTACTCACCATTTACAGTTACAAAATGATGGAACGCATGATCAATGAACGATTGGTATGGGGTTGGAAAGTCGTAACCTACAGACTAACATCTAGTGTGGTTTTCGATGAAACCGTTCAACTGTAGACCATATTGTGTCGATATCGACACAGATAATGGACGGATTTATGAAGAACTGTCAAACCGTTGCCATAGTTTTCAATCTAGAGAAGGCTTATGATACGCGCTGGAGAGCAGGGATTCTCCGGTCCCTGTATACCGGGAACATACATGCACACCTACCGCTTCTCATTCAGGAATTTATGAAAGACACCTTTTTCGGAGTAAGGGTCGGCTCGGGTTTTTCTAATTCTTTTGTTCAGGAGCAGGGAGTACCCCAGGGTTTGGCACTAAGTGTGACGCTGTTTGCTATAGCAACTAACTCAATCGTCATGCCTAAGTGAGGACGTCTTCGCTGTCTATTGTACTTCTCAGCGCACGGCGTTCTTACAATGCCGCCTACAGTAATGTTTAGGCAACCTTCGAGAATGGAGCTCAAAAAATGGCTTCCGTTTCTCAACTGAGAAGTCAATCTGCGTTAATTTCTGGCGCCGTAGGACACGGTTACTGCCTTCACTCCGTTGTGGTCCAGATTTACTTCCCTTCGCGTTTTCTAGGGTTGATCTTGCATAGGAAATTTAGTTGGTCATCCCATATAGATCAACTAAGAGCACAATGTGACCGTTCCCTGAATATCTTGCGAGTACTAAATGACAAATCGTAGGGTGCGGATTAGACAATTTTGTTGTGAATGTGTCGCACACTGGTCCAATCCAAACTTGACTATGGGTGTATTGTGTATTTCCCAGCACGACATATGTGCTGAGAAGATTATACAGGGTCCATAATATGGGCATAAGCATGGCAATAGGAGCTTTTTCAACAAGCCCAGTCATGAGCCTTTACGCCGAGGCCACAGAACCTCCTCTGCAATATCGGCGTGAGATTCCCTTAGCAAATTATATTTGTACGCTTAGATCTTTGCCTAAGCACCCAAATTTCGCTTCTTTTTCCACCACCACGCTAAGAGAACGGTATACTAAAAGGACCCTTAATCCTGAGCCAGCTGGAAGCTTGGAATTAAAATGCCAGGGATGTTTCCCAAGGTGACGGGCTGTACCCCCCTTGGTTATCTGGCACGCCACATGTAGATCTTGGGATCACCGTACACCGGAAGTCCACAATGCCTATTTCAAGAATCCGCACTTTTTTTGAGAACTTTTGTCACGCTACACTGGCCGACGTTTTATTTACAGCGACGGATCAAAGAGCACCAGCGGTGTTCGATGTGATTATGTTTATAGAACCAAACCATATACATTCGGTTTTCGTAATAGCACTTCCATTTTTACTGCAGAGCTCTGTGCAATTTACCGAGCCGTTTTATATGTGCGCCGTCGTAAATTAGGTGACTGCTTGATTTTAAGTGATTCTCTTAGTCCACTTCAGAGCCTTCGTGAGCTCTACAACATCCATCCTATTGTACAACGTATTCCGGATGCCGTCCATGTTTTACAGGTCCTGGCGTTAGCGTGGTGTGTGCATGGTTTGCCGGGGAATGAAATTGCGGATTTGGCAGCAAAGGCAGCAACTACAGAACCCAGTATTACCATCTGTCGTATTACTTCGAAAGACTTTATGCTTGAAGAGCGGAGAGTGGTGCTGGCACGAAGAGTGGTCAGCTCTCTTCCGTAATAAGCTTAGAGATGTGAAAGAACTTCCGATAAGCTGGGTAGCTTCCTCTTGCATATATCGCCGCGAGGAGGTTAGCTTGGCTCAATTGTAAGTAGACAACTACAATTTTTGGCATGTTTACCTATTTAAAAGGGGCCCTGCTCCTCTTTGTCCACTATGCGAAAACCTTTCAGTCCATCACGTGCTGCTAGTGTTCCTCTGTAGTGCACTTTCGAGATTCTCTGAAGCTGCCTGCCAGACTTGCAGAGGTCTTGGCGGACGATAAAAGAGCGGTCGAAAGAATTTTTCTGTTTTTAGAGGAGTGCAACGTGAAATTGATGATTTGAAGGTATATACTATTTTATACCCTTTTGACATATTTGTAACTTAATTATAATTTTGGCTTTTGCCACTGTTTTGCATACTTGTATATTTTCCATCTTTACTAGTAATTTTATTTTTTTATTGAATTTTATATCTGGCTATTTCCATGAACTGTTATTTTAAGGGCGCTGATGACCACGAAGTTGAGCATCCTTAAACCTATAACACCCCCCTTACGCCGAATCCGCAGATTCGGCGTAAAGCCTCAGGACTGGTCTTGTAGGAAAAGCACCTATTTCGATGCATATGCCCCTACTATGGACCGCGTCTAATCTTCTCAACACAGATGGTCGTGCTGACAAATAAACAGTACACTCATAGTCTAGTTTGGATCGGACCAGTGCGCGATACGTTCGCAAAAATAATTGTCCGATTCGCTCCCTACGATTTTCCATTTAGTACCCGCAAGATATTCGAGGAATGGTCACGAAATATGCGATGACCAACTAAGCTTCCTATTTAAGATCAACCCCAGGAAACGCGTCTCATCTTCAAAGGGAAGTAAATTGGACCGAAACGGTGCGAAGGTGGTAATCGTCTCCTACGGCACCAGATTGACTTCTCAGTTGAGAAACGGAAGCCGTTTTTTGAACTCCATCCTCGAAGCTTGTCTAAGCATTGCTGCAGGCGCCGTTGGAAGAATGCCGTGCCCTGAGAAGTACAATGGACGGCGAAGTCGTCCACGAAAAGGTATGACGGAACTCCAGATTGGAACACATTTCCAGATGGAGTTAACTGCTATAGATAAAAGTGTGCCACTTAGCACCAAAACCTGAGATACTCCCTCCTCCGGAACAAAAGAATTCGAAAAAACTGAGCCGACCCTTACTCGGAAATAGCGGTCTTCCATTAACTCCTGAATGAACCGCTGTAGGCGTCCACGTATGTTCTTTGTATACAGGGAACTTAGAATCTCGGCTCGCCAGCACGTATCATAAGCCTTCTCGCGATCGAGAAATATGCCAACCGTTTGACAGTTCTTCATAAATTCGTTCATTATCAGTATCGATATCGACACAAGATGGTCTACAGTTGAACGGTGTCGTCTAAAACCGCACTAAATGTTGGTCAGTAGGTTACGACCGTCTAACCACTATACCAATCGTCCTTTGATTGTGCGTTCCAACATTTGTATGTGAATACCGTCTGGTCGTGGTGCGACTATGAAAGAGAATGTTCTAACTCTGCCATGGTGAAAAGGCCATTGTAATCTATGTTTCTTGGACGAAACACGAAGCCTTGAAATTCCACCTGAGTTTTAATTGGAAGGAACTCGGGAGTAGTTATTCGAGCTAGACACGAGCGAAAGCACTGCCAAAAGTGTTGGCCACTTCAAATGGATCAACAACAGCTCCTGTAACTGTTTTCAAGCCCGTAATTGATATATGGGTCGATTTGCTGGCTACGCACCTTAACATATCTCATACAACCGAGGAAGGTGTATGTCGGTTAAATGAGTCTACAAATTTGTTTCACAAAGACATTTGTTATCCTTAAATACTTTTTTGGACCTGGGGCGCATTTTCTTGTATTGGATTAGCTTACCCAACGTAGGGTGATGCTGAAAAGTCCCAAGAGCACGCCTTCGAGTACGAATGGCATTCCAACATTCTTCCGTCCACCAAGGGACAGGAAATCGGCGGGATTGGGAGGTTGACCATGGAATGGATTGCTCAGCAGCAGAGAGAATCGTCTCGGCGAGATGCTGCGCCAAATCATTCACTGAGTCATGTTCGTTGTAAGTGAACGCGGCCAACTGGGTGTAAAGGTTCCAGTTGGCATGTTCCAAGCGCCATCTAGGCATAAGTGTGGAACATGCATTTTGCGTTAAGAGGCTAATAAGACATGGAAAGTGGCCACTAGAATGTAAATCAGAGATGACATTCCATTGTAAGGAAACTGCCAACTAAGATGAACGAACTGCAAGATCAAGGTGTGAAAAACAATTGAAGGAGCCAGAAAGAAATGTGGGCTCTCCAGTGTTGAGGAGAGCTAGGTTGTAATTATCCAAGAAATGAGAGATCAATTTGTTTCTCGCACAAGCGCGACTTGAACCCAAGTGGATGGTGCGCATAGAAGTCTCCCGCCAACAGAAACTGTGTTGGCAACTGGGAAACTGGATCTTCTGAATCAATGTGCGAGAAGTCACGGGCCGGAGGCAAATATAAGTTACAAATGGTGAACTGGATATTTGGCAGTATAATCGTTACGGTGACTGATTATATATTAGACCGTAAGGGCACAGATGCTATATATACATCATCGCTGACAAGCATCATAGCGCCGTCATGTGTCGGAACACCCTCTTACGGCGTAACATCATACCGTGGTGGGGTGAATCGTCTTAGATGGAAAGCGTCTTGTGGACACAGCTTAGTCTCTTGAAAAATTGCGACCAAAGGCTCATTCTTATTGAGCAAAGTTCTAGCCATGCTGAAATTTGTATGGGATAAGTACATCAAGGTACTTCTGCATTACTTTGAAGTAGGCGGTTGTCGAATTAATTTAGCCCTTTTCTTCTCTGTTGGGCTGACATTGTTGTTCGAAGCTCTTTTGAGCCTCTTTTCCACTGGGGTTCTCCCAGTGCCGCCAGATTCCTCTAGCTTCATGTCCTCTGCTCAGGACGTCCGTGTTCCCATAGTGAGCTTTAGTTCGAGTGTCTCGGACCGCTTGCTAACGGGGACCGGCGAAGACCAACGACGCCGATCCGGGTCCACCCCCGGAAGATTACCCAGAAGAGTATCTTCCAGATGTTGGTGGACTCTCATATCCCTTTTATAAACTTGGATCAGACTTGCTATCTTCTCTGAGGGAACCGTTTTTCGTGTAACTCTTTTTTAACTTTATTGGTGAGGCATTATATATTACAGGTTTGCTAGTCATTTTTGTTGAGTTTGACACTTTGGTTGGTGATCTAACAGTGGTATTTTTTCACCTACAGATTTTGTAGACACAAATGTGCGTCTTGATGTTGAGAGCTTTGGAATATACTACGATGTACAAGTGTCTTTCTGAAATTGTGCCATTTAAATCGCTGGTCTGCGTTGCGACATCTCGCCTCGGTACCGGTTTCACTGCAACTGAGCTATAGGTACCGGAGGTTGGCACAGATGGTTGGCGTAAAAAGGAGAGTTTCCGGGCTTCTGAGGAGGGCACCATCTCACTAACACGTATCTCTTGGATCGCTCTTTCTTCTAGAAAACGGGGGTAATCTCGGGAACTGGATGGATGTTCGACTTTGCAGTTCACGCATGACGGAGCTGCATTACATGCACCATCGTGGAATTCATCTCCACAGTTAGGGCATGTAGCTAGTCCCTTACAAAGCTCGCTTATATGTCCAAAGCGCTGACACTTGAAACATGTGAGCGGGTTCGGGAAGAAAGGCCTAACCGATGGATTCATACACTGCCATAATTCTTTGCCGTAGATATACCCGATCTAAGTTAAGGAACAGGGTACGAGTTCTCTTTAATTCACCACCTCCTTTGCGCTGAACCCAGTATACGTTAGTAGCACCTTGTTGCAAAAGGTTCTCTTGAATCTCCTCATTGGTTAAACCGTCCAATGCACGGGTGTTTATGACACTGCGCAAGAAGTTCAACGTCCTATGCATCTCAATACGTATCGGATAACTTGCTAACATATTGTTTTTCAGTATTTTAGCTGCCTGGGGGCTGAATGTACTTCATCCAGAAGCGTGCCATTGTGAGATCTAGTGCATGACTGTACTGCGCCAGCAGTCTTATCCAGACCATTTTGAATTGTAAGTGGGCTCACCGATATAAGCTTCTTACCTTCCTCAGTACTAGCTATTACTAAGTAGCGAGGACCACTCGACTCTGCTACTTCCTTTACTATAACCTTCTGTGGCTTTGAATTTGTTTTTGGATGTCTCATGGTGATTTACTCTTCCACCATTGCTAATGTCTCCGATGACATGGTCACATCCTGGGCGCCACCCTAGCTTAGGTGAGAGTCCTGGTCTGGACGTTGCTCACCCTAGGGTCACACATCCCATTTGATAGACAGTGGGACCCAATAGCCACACCCCGGGACAGACTTTTATCAGCGGATACGAACACAGATCCTACATAATAACCAGGGCCTGGAAATCACGCGGTTACTTGCTCAGCCCTTGCGTCACCTCATCCACCTACAACCCGTGCGTAGGTTATCGATCAGACAGTGTACAGGAAGAGATTAGATGGGAGGTCAAACACAAAAGTGAACCAAATTTGTTTGGGCGTTTAGCAGATGCTCTCTCACCCCTTAGAGGAACCCAATCCAGAGGGGACCCCGGGTGCGCCAAACCAATACCTACCGTAGTAGGCCCCTGGGGGATCTTTTGCCAATGAAGCATAACTCCAATACAGAAAAATTAACAGCACATTTTCTCAAGTATGTGATTTGCATTCGAGAACTGAAGTCTAGGAGCTAAACCAGATGGCGTGGAAATTATCTGTAATCTACTTCTCTCACTTCCTGCAGAGTATAGTGTGGTTGTTACATTAATTGGAAACCATGTCATCAAATGATGAAAATCTAACCTTAGGATTTTTAAAGAGGAAGACTACTTGCTGATGAAGCAAAGATGAAACTGAGGGAAAGTGATGAAACATTTCAATCCACAACAGCATAAGGTGCACATATAAAGGGAAAACGAAACCACAAAGGAATAACCAAAATTCTCAAAACAAATCTTAGCGGTATAAACTCAACTTCTGCTAAAGTACAAACCAAAAATACTAACTACATGCAACTTCTAAAAACACTTCCAACTGTGTAGGTTCTTGACATCTGAGGAAGGAGTATGCTAGCTTATGATGAGCTCCTTGAGTATCATCAGGTTCACAAATTAATTCTTTATTTATGACTCATCAAAGGAAGGAAGAACCTAAATTTACTAATAAACGAAGGTATTCACATTAAAATATTATTTTGTTGTTTAACAAACGCTGTCAATTGCCGAGATCATATCAGCGTCGCCGGTGCACCGGAATTTGATACCGCAGAGTTCTTTTACATGGCAGCATATCTGCTGACCTGAAGCTGTCGTTTTTAAGCACACCTAAAAAAAAAATATCGGTCTGGGCCGGATTTGAACCCGTGACCTTGGGATCAGTAGGTCAGCGTCTAACCAAGTGATCCACCCAGACCAACAAAGTTTTCAAGCCAGAACCATACTGAGTAACACTTCTTCCGGACTGAAGGACCATGATCTTCTGGGTTTCGTCTCTTTACTCCCAAATGTATCGCTTACGGCCGCGGCAAGCATCATCAGCAGTGTTGTGTATTCCTTCATGTTCTCTTTGTTACTGCTGGATCATCTACTTTTTTCTTTTCTTTTCTCTTTCTTTCTTTCCTTCTTTCTCTCTTTCTCTCTTTGTCTCTTTCTCTCTTTGTCTCTTTGTCTCTTTGTCTCTTTCTCTCTTTGTCTCTTTCTCTCTTTCTCTCTCTCTTTCTCTCTTTCTTTCTCTCTTTCTTTCTATCTTTCTCTCTGTCTCTCTCTGCCTCTCTCTGTCTCTCTCTGTCTCTCTGTTGCTCTCTCTCTGTCTCTCTATCTCTGTCTCTCTCTGTCTCTCTTTCTGTCTCTCTTTCTTTCTTTTTGTGGTGGCCATCATCCGGAAGGGATCTACATTGCCTACCCTACCATCCATAGCTACGCTACTATATGGATGGGAGGAACATGAAGTCGGGTAGCCGTGGCCAACCTGATGTTAGCGGGTGAATACTAAACTGAGCGCCTGGCTATTAGGTAATAGAGAGGCAGAGTGGGGTTAGCTGCAGGTTTTGACGAGTCCGCGCAGGTCAGCGCCTAAATTTTAATAGAAGTATACAAATATAAGACCGGATTCGGGGTAAGGTGCATACTTAGTACATTCAGGTGATCCTGTACCACGCTCGGTGGGCTCAGCTGGAGGGGGAGCTACTGTCTTGTCCACAGTAGTGCTGTGGGTCCTCAAACATGCTCTATGATAATCTATTAGTTTTAGTTTCATATGTTTACAAATATGCAATATACAATATGGTTATAATATATTGAGAGTATGTATGTGGCTGAGAGGATTGTGGTGATTGTCGGTTGCCATTTGACTTGTCAAATGTCAAGTTTATCAACTCGTGTATTTTGGTCACACACAGGTCCAATGGGACTGTCCTGGGAGTTTTCCGATATCCTTAGTGCTTTACTTTGAAGCCGCTTTAGTTTCTTCAGATGCACTTTTGCACAAAGCTGTAGTAGCGTATGTGAACACACGTCTAATTAGAGTTTTGACAGGGGTAGGAACATCGCATGCTAAGAGCTGACCTATGATTTAATAAAGGCTATTGGGGATTCACTTTTTGCCTTACTGTGGCTATATGTTCTAAGAAAATCTGCTTGTAGTCAAGTATTACCCCAAAGTACATCACATTATTGGACCAGCATATGTTGGTACTGTATAGCTTAAGTAAAGCAGCTTGGTTTGCGTGTTTCGGTTGCTTGGTTTAGAGCACTGCTCTGGATTTCTCCGGATTTGCTTTTATCCGCCACTTGGCCAGCCACAGCTCCAAAGATTAAATGTCTGCCTTTAGTCACTGGGAAATGATTGCGCTGCAGTGATCCTGTTGACTGCATATGAGTCATTCCACGTCAAATCGAACAAAATATGGCAAAAAATGACCTTGATCTCTCAGATTTTCTTGAATTTTTTTTTTTGGTGTTTTGGAACAACATTTATTTGACCCGTCTTTCTTCGTTTTGTATAAAAAAATTTATTTTGGTAGATATTAATTTTTGAAATGTCCCAAAAATCGTGCGCTCCTCACTCTTCGATCAATCATACCTCCGATTGTAATCAAGCAAATTACTTGATCTTTGGCTCAAATTAAAGATAAATCGCAGTATTTCGTGAGGTATTTATTAGAAAATTTTATTAATTATTATTAATATTATATTTTAACGATTAAAGTTTTAAAGTTAGATAATAACATAAACTCGACTATTTAAAAATCTGGAAAAAACTAAAAATACAATGAAGTTTATTCAATATTCTCAGAAAAAATCAGAATGGAGTCTCTAATAGTTCCGTTGTAATTAACTTTGCAAATCAGTGCAGCGAATTCGCGTGGCAGCCGTGACGCCTACAGTAACCTCACACAATTGCCAGCTTCCATTGCGGCAACTGTTCATTGCTTGAGGTTCCATGAACGTTACAACAGTACAGTAAGGAGAACACTTCTAGCTGACACTATTATATGTACACTATTAGCATCTTCAAAATGTTTTTAAAATATGCATTTTAAACTACGGTTTCCATACAACACACAGCTTTACCTCCTTCTTCGAAAGAAAATTGTTTCACTAAAGCTTCAGTTTTTGACAAAGGAATGAAGGAGTGTAATTTTAAAGCACAGCTGGATCCATCGTTCTTGGCCCCTGATCTTGACTGGTGGTCCTGTTGGCGAATCCATAGCGTTTGTCTGTTTCATCAGCTCATATTGTATAATTCTGCGAATGAAACCATGCGCATGCGGAGGGAGGGGGAAGATAGTGATGTCTGCATGATCTGAGACAGTCTTGCTAATTCAAAGGTGCTTTTTAGTGTAGCGTGCAGTTGAAGACCTAGACCTTTGCGATAAAGAGTGAATATAGTGAATTTGTGAGACATTGATCATAGCGTGAGTCAATTATGCCACCTGTAAGTTTAAATTAGGGACCAAAACATTACAAAGTCAGAGTAGAGAAATTATTTCAAATGTATGGACGTACATGAATTAAGAAGCTAAAAGCAAAGAACTGTTTACATCAGAAGATTTTTCAAACAAATTCAAAAGTTCAAAAGCACGTATCAGATGCCACAGGAGTATCAGAAAGAAGGTACATCGTGCAGACATTTTTCTGTATGGACTGTACTGCCTTAGTAAGAAGAAGTTATGAGTAGCATAGCTGACGCGGCAATTCGCAGGCTGTCTGCAGTCACCTGGCTTGTTACTCGTCCGTGTGCGCTTGCAGGCCTCCAGAAAAAAATTGTAGCAAATGTACTAATGCAAGCTCCATAGTTTTAAAGATCTTATTTTGTAGATAAAATGTCAGGGAATACGTGTGTATTTTTTTTTTTTTTTTATTTTTTATTTATTTATTTTTAACACATCGATTTAAATTCTATTTTTGGTTTTACAAAATATACCATCAAAAGCAGTCAAAAATTTATGTGTAATAATGATTGATCGAAAGTTGTTAAAAGTGTTATATTTAACCTTTCCAGTGCGCCAAACTCCAACTCTCAGCTCTATATGAACTTAGAGTAACAAGTGATTTTATATTACCGTGCGCGCAGAAATTGCTTGGTTTCTAATAGCCATAACTAAGCAAGTAATTTAAAAATACGGAAATAAAAAATTACGGGTCTCCTTACTTAATGCCTATTATTTATAATAAATTTTGAACCTCCTACCAAAAAGTCGTGTTTTACGGGTGTTTGATTTGACGTGGATTGACCCATATAAGGATGAAAGCAGGGTGGTAAACGGCATCGCGGAAAGCAAATCTGCTGAACATCAAGCAGAATGACCCCGGTGGATCCATTTTCGTCGAAGTCTCGTGTTATGTGCCCTATGCTCCGCGTTAACTGAAGGTGCTTGTATGGTGTTTTCTAAAGTTTAATTGTTCGTCAGTAAGTATATTGTTCCTGATAACGCGGGTGTTTATGCGCTTCAAAATTACTTTCTCAGCGACTTTGCTGGCTGCTTTCAAGAGGCTAATGGGTTTGCTGTTTTTAAGGTCTGACTGATCTTTTCCGGATTTTGGAAACATCAGCATACGGGCACTGTTCCAGTTATTCGGAAAGTAGCCTAGCTGTAATCATTAGTTACAAATCTTAGTGAGGCGGCGTATGGCTTTATTTGTAAGGTGTTTAAGTACAAATTTGGTATTTGATCCGACCCAGGCACTTTACGTTCTGGTAGGTGCCGAACTATCGTAGTTAGCCTGGAAAGATTTACTTAGTTTTGTTCTGTGCTGGGGCTTCTAGTGTTTTCTACGTTTCTCTTTCCATCTCAAAGTATAGTGCTTGGTCTATCGGACCGTCGTTTGGGGTGCATATCTGCTCTAGAATTTCCGCTAGTATATTAGCCTTGTCCTCTTTATTTTTTTATTAATATGTTAGTTGTTTTTTGCAGATATGGAACATAGAACGAATCTTTAAGCAGATTGCGGGTTAACTGCCATACGGTTTGGCCACCTCAGGGTGTAACTGGGAGAGTTTTTCTTCCTGTTGACGCTATATCAGGCGGCCCATGCGTGTTTTAATGTCACTGTCGAGGGTTGCCATGTTGACCCGGTGTACAATATTCCTTGTGCGTTGCCATTTGTGTCTTTCATGATCTCGCTTATCCACGAGTTCATGAATGTCTGGAGGGAAGGTAAGCTCATGTTTTCGAGGCGGCTTATAAGCTAGTGCGGCTTGAAGTGCCGTTTGGATCGTTCTTTTCGGCTGGGCCATCAACTAATCTGTTTGCTGTCGATTTTGCAGGTATGTGATAGGCTACACCTCTGCGTCTAGGAGTTGCGAAAAGTTTTTTTTTTTCCCCAGTTAGTCGCATTATAGTTCCTGCGCAGCGGCTGTGGTTGATAGCTGAGTGTTACATATATATCAATTTGTACCCTTGCATCTATATCAATCTGTACCGTCATATGGTGGGATGTTAGAGTGGGGATGACTGATGGTGTGTCTGAATGAAGTATTTTTGAGTAGGGCTTCTCCCAAAAAAATAACGAAAAGGGAAATACTGAAAGATATCTGTGAGCACCGATCAGCAACAACGAGACAAATACTAGAAATAAACAAATTGATTACAAATATGAGGATAAGCACCCAGGGCGGGAAGCCATGGATACGGGGAACGAAGTATCAGGCGGGAGAATATCTAAACACAAGAGAGGATATAATAAAATCAGTAACGGAATTCTAGAAAGCAATATACTTAAGTTCTCTACCAAACAAACCCACAGACCACAACCCTGTCGATCCAAACCCAAACACCACTGAAACTATACCCACTATAGTACACAGCGAGGTTAAACAACCATCACTGAATTGAAAAATGGAAAGTCACCTGGAGAAGACAAAATATACAATGAGCTCTTAAAAGAAGCCCAAGATCTCCTAACACCAATCATCACAGAAGTGTTCAACTAAATCATACAAACCGAAGACATTCCCGATCAGTGGAAAACAAGTATGATTGTACTCTTGCACAAATAAGGTACGAAAGATGACAACAATAAAATTATAGACCCATAACCCTGATGTCTAACCTATATAAACTGTTAACTAAAATACTAACAAGGCAATTGACAAAAACACTAGACGAGAACCAACCCTCAGAACAAGCAAGATTCCACAAATGATTTAGCACAAACCATATTGAAATCATTAATCAGATAACAGGAAAAGCGGAAGATCGTCAGCTCAAAATATACCTTGCTTTTGTTAATTACAGCAAAGCATTCGATACAATCGAACACCCGAACATACTTCAAGCACTAAGAAATCAAGGCGTAGAAGCAAAATACTTTCAATTACTAAGAAACATTCAAAACCACAGCTTTGCTAGAGCTAAGACCGAAAAGACAGGCCAACCTTTCCGCGTAGAAAGAGGAGTTAGACGAGGGGATCCCATCTCCCCAAAACTGTTTAGCTTCATACTGGAGGACATATTCAGGAAACTAAAATGAAATAAGAAAGTCGGAATATGCGTCAACGGCAAGAGACTAACAAATTTGAGGTTCGCTGACGACATAGTCCTCTTCGCCAAAGCTGCAAGGGAACTACAATCAATGCTCCAGGAGCTTAACATACAAAGTAAAATGGTAGGACTCACAATGAACAAATCTAAAAGGCAAGTAATGACAAATGGATTATAAATCCCAATATATACTGAAGGAATGGAACTACTGTGCGCATCAAAATACATATACCTCGGCCAAATAATTTAATTTAACAACGAAATGGAAAAAGAAACAAAACGAAGAGTTTCCTTAGCTTGGAAAGCTTTCTGGGCCTTAAAGTTCATATTGCTAGACAAAACCCTGAATAGGAGGCTCAAAATGGAGGCACTCGAAAACTGCGTTTTTCCGGTGTTATTATATGGATGTCAGGCTTGGGCTCTCAAAGCCAAAGAGAGAAATACTCTACTGTTATGCCAGAGGAAAATGCAGAGGAAGATCCTTGGCATCTCTCTGAAAGACAGAATATCGAACACCTCGATACATAAGATGTCAGCAACAATAGACATAGCACAACAGGCTACGAAGACCAAATGGAAATGGGGTGGCCACGTGGTGAGGCTGCAAGACGACAGATGGACAGCACGAGGTACCATTGGCAAGAGACTCCCGAAGACCAAGACGCAAATCGTCGTACTTATTCATGAAACAAGCAGGAAGACAGTGGACTAGCATAGCCAGAAACAGAAAGGAGTGGAAAGAACTAGAACTACAACTAAGTGATCATGTGTAATTCAATGTGTAGTGTGCATTAGGTGCGGTACCCTCTTACGCGGACTAGCTCACCGCGTGAGTCTGTAAAAGCTGCTACCCCTACTTTTAGGAGGCCTTTGCCTGCAATGGGACAACATAGGCTATTTTCATTCATTCAAATGTCTAGTACGTGAGGTGAGTAATATGCACGTTGCAGTATGTAGGTGGGCTCGTCAAGAGGGGTGATGACCTAATCGCTATTTAATATGTGGTTGTTGAGAGAATTCCCCTCTGTGTCACATGTGACATCTCCTCAGGATTAATGAATTGCGTTGTAGTCTCCTGATGCTAGAACTCCATCGTCAGCTTCAGGGAGAGTTTCTAAATCTTGTAGGTATAGTTGTGCACTGACCTTCTTCTTCTTCTTCTTCTTCTTTTTTTTTTTTTTTGCCGTGGCTTCCCTGGTAGTGTGTTGATGTGTTTCTGAGTACCTATGCTCCGCACTTTCAAGTATGGTGATGGTGATCCCCCTCTAGCTTTTCTACCCGACTTATCGGTTCGGTATATTTTGTAGCCACGAACTGTAAAACGGGATTTGCTGGTTAAAAAGGTTTGAGTGAAAAGTGCAATTGTTACATTATTGTTGTACAGATAGTACGTCGGATCTTGTAGTAGTTTGGTTTGGACTCCTCAGGCGTTCCAGAGGAGAATTTTGACCTGGGTGTCGGTATGACTGCTGTTGGCCATTGTATGTCATTGGGTGTGGGGTGGCTCGGGTTGGTAGCCATGGTGCATGCGTGGTCTGTGTACCATTGTTGCGTTGCGTTCTAGTGGGAATTTCGCTACTAGCTCTACTAATTGGGCCTTGTTTTCACTTGTGTGCCGCTCAGCTTTAAACTATAGAACAGCGTCGCAATTCCTGGTATTCAGTGTACACATTACTCTGTCGTCTAGTCAAAAAGAGCTACTTGGCATCGGTGCTAAATAGAATTTGATGCGGCCTACACTCTTGGGCAAAATGCTCATCATAGCTGCGGGTTTGAGTTGGCGGCGGTGTTTGCGGAATGGTGGGTGGAGCCACTTGCCTTTCTGGCGTTGGATTGGAGTGCTGCCACGCTGAGGTTCAGCCTGGAGACTTCTTCTGCGTACCTACTCTCAGTAGGGTTTAACAGCAGATATGAATTTACAGGATAGGCTTTTTTGGGTGGCTCGTTTTTGTTTAGGATTAAGACAACTGTCTTTTAGGATGTAGCAGTTTCAGCACCCCGGCGGGTGTGAAAAAGTTTTCAAATATTTAATTTAGATGATGCGGATAATTTTTAGGGCCGAACAGTTCTTGGGTGTGTTTTGCATGGAGTTCAGCTTTAGCTGCTGATGGGATTGCTCCATTGTTATCCGGCGTGTCTGCAAACCAAGTCGGGAACCCAATATCTCCTGAAGCGGCGTATTCTGGGTTCACAAACTCCAAGAGGTCTAATCAGAGCACTTTGGTATGTTGGTAATTAGCCGTAGAATTTTTCTGCCCTGCGCCTATTTTCATCCTCCACACATGGAAGAAATGAGGCTTTGTGAAGTAGTCTCACGTGAAAAGAGAGGGGATCAGAAAAGATAATCCTCTGTACTGTGTCCTTTGCAGCCATAGAATCCAACTGTCTGCGGCTATGCCCCAGATCTTCCTGGCGTATTGTATAAGGGGGATAGTGAGGGTTTGGAAAAGGTTAGCTTTAAGCGAACAAGCATCTGGGACCTCAACATGGGTACAGTGAGGCACGTGCCCCCTGCTTTCATGCGGAAAGTTCCCTGAGGTGCTCGCGAAAAGTTAGACCCTGTCCAGCTTAACACCTAGGTAAGTGATGGAGTTTTTCCACTCAATTCTTTGGCCTCTTAACTGAAATTTGGGACAGGCGCCGGGGACGTGGCGTTTCGTGAGGAGGATGGTGTGACTCTTGTCCACCTTAAGGGAAATTTGCTGACGCCGGCACCACTCTTCGACGAAGCGGAGATGTCACTATATAGAGTTGAAGGCTCTAAGAATGTGTTTATTGGTGCAGAACAGCAGCACATCGTCAGCATATGTTTGTGCACATACCCTGTGTTACTAATTGTGATGAGAAATTACAGTTTTTCATCTAGACAGAAGTGTGCAAAGTTCCTATAATCCTCCAATGTGGTAAATTGGAAGTCATGGAAATGATTTCTATGCTGGGCGATGTATCTTTGTGGATGGTACATGCGGTAGAACTGACTCGTAATGGCGCGCTGGCTTTTAGTGCAGTAATCTGCAATGAAAACTGGATATGTGGCTTCTTTGTTTTTTCAAAAAGTCGCTAATGGGGTCATGTATAGGCTCAAGATTTGTGCTTAGGCCAGCAGAGCTAGCACCTGCTGCATTAGCAGTGTCCTCTATGCTGTCATTGCTCACCTCGAGATCCAGTAACAGTTGCTGTTCCGCTGTGAGGTTTGGCGTGTCGCCGTTAGTTGATGACGGCTCACTGGTGCTAACGGGCTGTGGTATACCTTTAGCTTTAGATGCTTTTCCTTTGCACTTCTTGTTAACTGTGCGTTCCTCTGAGGGTGAGGGGATTTTGTAGAGCGTGTTTTGCGTTGCTGGACGCGTGTGCCCAGTTATCTTGCACTTCATTAAGTTTAGGCCTAACTAGAAGAGATAGATGGTTAGGCAAGAAGAAGAAATCCAAAAGGCGCCAACAGTCCACTTTTGTTAGCTTAAGGTCCTTGTTTCTGAATAGCGGCACCCATATTAAAAAGGGGGGGAAGAAGAAACTAGCCTAGCCAGGGGAACAAATCTAAGATAGAAAAAGAGGAATGAAGTGACAGTTAAAGAGATAGGACATCTATCAGGCGCCTAAAGACGCAGGTAACAGAAGACCGGACCCTTGTAGGCGCCTTTTGTTGGCCTTATCCATATAGTTTATGTAATGCTGCAAGAAAAAACCACCGTGAATTCCTGACAGATGAGAAGATCCACTGGGAGAACCCCGTCTAGTAGCTTGAAGTTGGTGCCTACACTTCAGATGTCCTTCCTTCACTGCTGCCCTTGAACCTCACCGGCGGAAGGGCCTGGCTTATGTAAACTGCTGGATGCCACTCTCCGTTACCTAACTGGGAGTGAATTTAACCATTCTGCCATAACTACTGCATGGCATCTAACACATTAGGTACCAAATGACGTAATCTGACGTAATATCATGGACCGCAGAACATATGGTAAACAGTCTTAATCACTTAAAAGATGTAAAGTCTGTTGACTGTCAGCATCAAAGTTGCAAACTTTGGCTGGTATGTTACAGCAAAACAAAACGAAACATCTTGTATGTGCCTGCTCCATACTTGAATCTGCTGTCACTGAGAATACAAGACACAGTTGGCTTCATAGCAAGTGTTCATGATGGGAAGGCTACTGTTTTGAAAGAAAATAAGACTATTACTGTTGCTCAACACTATGACTAATAGTATAAACATACACTTAAGTCAAGTAAGGATTTTGCATGTTTGAGCACTGAAAGTGAGGAACAATGGCATAAAGGTTAGGTAATCCAGGTAAGGCCTCTGTGAAGTTGAAACCTTGGAAGACGGAATGATGAATATCAAGGGTAATGGAATATGTGAAGCTTACGTTAAAGGGACGCTTACCATAGGGCCAAACTAGGAAGAGAGCACTGCGCCCTTTAGAACTAATTCAGTGATTTATTTGGTCCCTCAAATTCCACCTTATGATAAAAATAGATATCCTTTAACACTAATAGATGACGTCACATATTTCACAGCAATCTATCTCCTGGAACAAAAGAGTGAACTATTCTGTTACCTCAAAGTTTATCAAGCTGCAGCTGAAGCATAGTTTCAACACAAGATATGTTGTTTATGAACTGACAGGGGTGAAAAATATGTTTCAAATGAAATGAATATATACTCGTATTTAATGGAATAAGCTATTCGTCAAGAACTTACCATAAGTCACATTCCACAACTAATCGGGACAGCTGAGAGAATGAACAGGTGTATTCTAAACAAAAAATGATTGTACTCAGGTTCCAGGCTCTCCAGCTAACTATGGAGTGAAACTGTCAAGACAGCTATATACTTAATAAGCAGAAGTTCTACAGCCATAGAGGATTCTGTTCAGTTACTCTATGGTATGGAATAAACCTGATGTCAGCATGAATGAATGGATTATTTCTTATCTCTTACTTACAATATATAACATTTAACATATATGGTGTAATGTATCCAATATATGACAAACAATTTTATATAATTAATCTTAATAAATCTAACTCCCATCCGTATATGAGTTCATTATACTCAATTCCCTAGTTATTTGTGTAATAGACCCCCTCACCTTTAGTTTTTGCTATTATTACTTTCTCTACTATGTATAGTTAGAGGAAGTATTGTATTCCACCCAAAAATTTGATGCCGAGATTTGACCGGAAATATGTGTTTTGAGGCCCCTGAATCCAAACAAAGCATTTGTAGAAAAAGGTCCATGTGTGTGTGTCTGTGTGTATGTGAAGAGCATAATTCAAAAACGAAAAGTCGGTTAAAAACCAAAGTTGGTATTTAAGTTTAATGTTTTTCAAGGATGCAACACAAAGCTTGTGAAAATTCCTCCAGCCTTAACTACCCTCTAAATGGAAAATTCTTCAAAAATTTTGACTTTCTTGAAAATGATTCTAACGATTTAGATTAAAATGCCATATGTTTATGGTATTTTTATGACAAATAATGTGTATATTTTGAAATTTGTGAGTATAGCCTATGTAGTCCTGCTTACTCTTGATAACTCTTAAATAACTCATAAATCATAAGACATAGGCAAAATCTTACTGCACAAAAATATAGATCTAGTTAAAATACACAATTTATCTCCAAATGGATTCTTTTATAGAGATCAATTTCGGAAATATTCCTTGTTATTTGTGTGAGCTTTCTAATGCTTTTCTCAAATGGAATGGGTAACTCACCTTTTTATATCTTAGCTGTGAAAAAGAGAACAGAATTTCAAAGCCTTCATATAGCGACCAGCTTTAGAAGAACTCGAAGCCTAATGTAAATCATGACAAGGCATTTTATTAATTAGTAATTATTCATATTCCTTGGTGACATATACCGGGTGGAAGGGAAGTCATTACATTAATTTAAACCAGTGATAGATCTCGGTATTTGGAACACATTTTGTATCTTATGTTTTTGTCTCTGGCCATTTCTTACATAGATATTTTAGTGTTGTTGAAAACAAGTTGGTAACATAACAGATTGTTTGGGTGTCACTTTCACTAGGCCAGTATACAAACAAACACGCTTCTCTACTGCTACCACGCATCTCGTGAATGTAAACAAATAACATGCCATGTCCCTCCATGTTTATGTGCGAGTGTAGGCCAATCAGAATCGTTATCTCCCAAATCGTTATCTAACAAATTAACTAAACAGGGTAGGGAAGTAACAAAACCGTACAAGTTGGTGTTAACTATTCCAGCAAGTAGTGCTGCAGTTAAACATAGTATTTCTAAACTAAAAAAACAAAAAGATATTGCTCACAACAATCGGGAAAGACTATCAGAATTACCTTTGATGGCACCGCAGAAGGAGGTTCTAGTAAATCCACAGCTGGGTTTCAAGTTTTATGACCATGTGATTGACAATTCAACCAAGAAAGGGAGGACAATCCAGCTCTGCTTCAAATAAGATAAAGGTACTATAAATTGTCACAATGTAATGTACAGGATGATAGTAATATTATTGTTTTAATTACGTATACGAGATGTATGTATGTGTGTGTGTGTGTGTGTGTGTGTGTGTGTGTGTGTGTGTGTGTGTGTGTGTGTGTGTCAGTGCGTGCGTGTGCGTGTATCTACAGCATATTTTCGTTTAACCACTTACGCTGAGATTGCTTTCCCTGGCTGATACCTTCACCAAACGTCACTGAGAATCGGTTTTGTTTCACACTACTCTACAGGTGGAATAAGTTAGAGTAAGCTGGTTTCAAAAGTTACCTATGTACTTCTTCATGACAAAATCAACAGAAAAGTCTAATATTATTTTGCTGTCCAAATGATAGTGCAGTGCTGAATTAAAATTTAATGCTTCAAATATTTCCGTTTTCAGTGTAAACATGTGCAAAAGTTTATAACTACTGCTCTATTAGTTCAGGATAGCTGTTTCAGATTTTTTCCAATCCTTTTATTTTTCATTCTTCTGTCAGAAATTAATGTTAAAAAGTGGAATAACTCTGGAGTGCTGCATTGAAGTTATCTTGACAGCATTTTGCACAGATGGTAGATACTGTGGTAAATATGTACTATCTTTCACAAAAGTAAATACCCATCTTAAGTGAGACGTGCGCGAAGGGTCACCTAATTCTCAGGCGCACTTGCATAGTTGGTATGAGAATTAAATTAGTCATTAGTCCCTTGCTGTCCGGAGGACATGGCAGCCATGTCACCTCGCAACTCATATTATCTCGTAGTTTTGAAAAGCAATATTTCAGCAATCCTTCTACATTAACGGTCAAACATTGCAGATTCAACTTCAGTGCACCTGCAGAACATGTGTTCTTATGGTGTTCCTGTTAAGTTGTGGACTAGAACTAAAATGATTCCAGTGTTGGTGCTGGACTTACAACACGTGAGGAGGCCAAATCCCAGTGTTCGCAATAGCTGAACTGGCTAAGGCGTGCTGTTTCAAACGGATAGTATGGGCTGACATGGGTTCGAATACCATTTAACATACTTGTTTTTATTTCCCTGTTTCTTTTTTCTCGTTTAACGGGAACATTATTATTTATATAGCCCCTGCGAAATATACAATTATACAAACTAATGGAATCTATTTCTCATAAAGCTCCTCCTTTAGGTAGCTTTATTCCGCGTACCGTTGTAACTTTTCCCGCCGTCTTATGAATGCTACAGTACGATTAATATTTTACAACTGAATGCTTCATAAGATATTAATTGCAATTGCTGAAAATGAAGCAGGGAACACGCCTACCTCAATTGTAAAACATTCCTCCTGAAATTAATATTTCCCTTTAAACATTCCCATTCAAAAGCATCTACACATTTCGTAGACTATTATTATATTAAAATATATAAGCGTGTAATAGAGTAAATTACCAGATATGAATGCCAATGAATAATGTAATTAATGATGTATTAAACAGAGCAAAATGCAGTTGTAAATTACTTGAAGCGGGAGCAACCTTTGCACCCAGCAAGGTTGTCATGTCGTTTATTTCCAAGCAGATACAACGTTGCCATGTCCCCATTAACTCAATTTGTCGCAGTCTGTCTTTAATCGATTCTGCATTCCTGATAAAAACCTGTAGAGAACTAAATACGTTTGTTAATTTTGCATTTCAGAAAATAAACATGCAAAAGACGAAGATCGAACCCCCGGCAGCTAGCAGTTCTGAATTACATAGTCACCGACGAAGCGCTCTTGGCTATTCGTCACTTGAGCACTCGCCTTGTATCATATGATATTAAGCTTGCTGTCACTACCTTAGCAGCTAATTTCACTGCAAGGCGGAAAGATCGTGTGCACCTTTAGAAATGGTTTATTTTTTTTTTTTCTTCTAAGTATTCACTTATATTTATATAGCAGAATAAGAAAAGGGAATATTTCTATAACAAGCACGAGTATCGCAATGTTCAGTGTGGAGTTTGTTTCACTAATTGCTTTCATTGGCGACAGACAAATAAAGATAAAACGATATAATAGGAACTGCAGGTTACCGTTGAGAGGAGTATCATTAATTGAGAATAATATCTAACAGATTCACGCTCATACGTGAGGAGGATTGAATAATGAATACGTGATGATTTACAGGTAGCAGTTAGGTTCTAAACTTAAGACGTTCTATTATCTGATAGGTGTTATAGTTCACTAAAATTAAGTTAGTAGTAATAGATGCCTACTTTGTAAACTGTAGATTAAATTCGATTCCTCTTTGCAAGAAATCGGTAACTTAATCCTCCTTTCAGGGTTTCAAACATGTCTCAATTTATTTATCTAATTCTAACCCCACAATGAGTCATCCATCTTTAGATATGATCTATTTCTTATAAGTTATTATCAAAACAGAAAATCATTGGTGTTATATATAATGGGAGAGCTAAGGCAAAAAATTAAGAGTATATATTAGTTTCGAACAAGTGTTCTTCTCTAACAGAGCGATGAATCATGGTCATTATACACCAGGTCATTTCTGTAGCTGTTTATATTTAGGCTGGCCTAATCTTTAAGGCTCGTATGAAAAATCACATGACTCCTCTGTTTAGACGTCTTCTAGCATAAAGGAAATTTAATGAAAATAACACTGGTCAACAGGAAAATTACGACATGAGTGATGTAGACAAGGTTTAATTAATTGAACGAACCTTATGGTGAAGATATTACCGTATATTCTAGTTTTCTTATTTTTATAGTATGACACGTTACTGGTGTCAGGGAATTGTAACTAGACGATGTAGACCTGACTTTGCACCTGATATTAAATCTGAACATCAGAAAATTAGCCAGAGTAAATTAAATGATTTAGTCAGAGACGTAGAACTTTCTATAGCCAAGGAGAGCTGTTAGCCTGCAGATTGCAACGATGAAGCTATCTTGCTCAAAATTTGAGTGACATTTTTTCGTGACCGTCAGAAACATCTCGGGAAATATTTTACTGAGGAAGGCGATTTGGTGTTCTGCAGTAATATTAGTGACCTATTGAGTGCCCTGAACATTAATCACATCTCTGATCAGTGGCAAGTGTTTACAGATGCTTCTAAATTATGTCGAAAACCTGTATTACTACAAATGGCTATCAGTTGTCGTCAATTCCTATTGGTTATTCCCTGCATATGAAGGAATCATATGGTAGCCTGAAACTCCTTGATTCAGTTAATTGTAACACGAATAAATGGAAAATATGAGCAGACTTCAAGGTAACTGCAATATTAACTGGACTCCAACTAGACTACACTAAACACTGCTATCTCATATGTGAATGGGACAGTAGAGATAGAGCTTCTCATTTCACCTTTACGTATGTCAAGGTATGAAACTGGAAAAATGTTAAACATGAACCTCTGGTAGAATCTAAGAACATTTGAATTCATCCAGTACACATTAAACTTGGTCTCATAAAAAATTATGCTAAAAAGTTGGATCGAAGTGGACTGGCATTGAAATACCTAGTTACAAAATTTCCGAGAATTTATGAGGCCCAGTTAAAGGAAGGAATTTTTGTTGGCCCACGGTTTAATCAACTCCAACAAGGTGAGATATTTTAACACCTCTTAAATCATGCTAAGCAAGAGTTACGGATTTCTTTCAGAGAAGTCGTAAACAACTTTTTGGGAAACAAACGAGCTGGAAACTGTGACAATATTGATATAAATTTGCTGTCATCCTATCACAAAATCCTATGGTCCCTTAAATTATAAATTTTACACTCAAATATAAATTATTTTGCTAAAAGTCGTGGAACGATGAGCATGGCGAACATTTGCACCAACAAATATCATTAATGGGAAACGTTACCAGGGAAAGTGGAGTGCAAGAATGCTTGCTGACTACTTTTGAACAGTCATCAGGGATGATCCTCAACTCGACTACAAGAAGGAAACAAATAGAAAGCATATTGAGTAAAGGTAAGTGATCCCGAATATATTTTACAAGACACCGGACAGATTTTCATAGAAACAAATTACTATTGTGTTTTTCGTTAATAATATTCTCAAACCAGAACCAATCTAGTATTCTTGTTATCATATCCGTATTCAGCGTGGTGTAACCCATAAGAAAAGTGAGGTATCATTCACGTCACAAACAAAAAGTAAAATTTTGTTGTCCAGTGTAATCTTTCAGATCGTGGTGATTTAGAAACCTTAACAGAAGATATGAAAAGTTAAACATTTTCTGTTGTAAATGAAATCAAAGCGATTATTGGTGCTCCTTGTTTACAGGACGTGAAGCACAAAACATTTTGTTGTAACAGTCACTTTATTTGCACAGAAAACCAATAACAAACGAGGCTCTTACATTAAAAGCGCTTTTAAGTGCCAGAAATATTAAATAAAACAAATGTTTCAAAAGTAATGCTTTATAAAAGGGTTCTCGAAGACAGGTAACGCCTTAAAGATATTCCTGTTCTTGAAGATAGGAGTATATTCTGAGTAGGTAATAATAATTATAAATGAATTATTGATATTAGTGATTTCAATTTCATTTGTCTGTCATTAATAAAAATCAACTAAACGAACTTAAAGTCGACACTGAACACTGCAATACTCGTGCTTGTTATATAAATATTCCCTTGTCTTATTCTGCTATATAAATATAAGTGAATACTTAGAAGAAAAAAACAATTTTTAAACCATTTCTAAAGGTGCACACGATCTTTCCGCCTTGCAGTGAAATTAGCTGCTAAGGTAGTGACAGCAAGCTTAATATCATATGATACAAGGCGAGTGCTCAAGTGACGAATAGCCAAGAGCGCTTCGTCGGTGACTATGTAATTCAGAACTGCTAGCTGCCACGGGTTCGATATTCGTCTTTTGCATGTTTATTTTCTGAAATGCAAAATTAACAAACGTATTTAGTTCTCTACAGGTTTTTATCAGGAATGCAGAATCGAATAAAGACAGACTGCTACAAATTGAGTTAATGGGGACATGGCAACGTTGTATCTGCTTGGAAATAAACGACATGACAACCTTGCTGGGTGCAAAGGTTGCTCCCGCTTCAAGTAATTTACAACTGCATTTTGCTCTGTTTAATACATCATTAATTACATTATTCACTGGCATCCAGATCTGGTAATTTACTCTATTACACGCTTATATATTTTAATATAATAATAGTCTACGAAATGTGTAGATGCTTTTGAATGGGAATGTTTAAAGGGAAATATTAATTTCAGGAGGAATGTTTTACAATTGAGGTAGGCGTGTTCCCTGCTTCATTTTCAGCAACTGCAATTAATATCTTATGAAGCATTCCGTTGTAAAATATTAATCGTACTGTAGCATTCATAAGACGGCGGGAAAAGTTACAACGGTACGCGGAATAAAGCTACCTAAAGGAGGAGCTTTATGAGAAATAGATTCCATTAGTTTGTATAATTGTATATTTCGCAGGGGTTATATAAATAATAATGTTCCCGTTAAACGAGAAAAAAGAAACAGGGAAATAAAAACAAGTATGTTAAATGGTATTCGAACCCATGTCAGCCCATACTATCCATTTGAAACAGCACGCCTTAGCCAGTTCAGCTATTGCGAATACTGGGATTTGGCCTCCTCACGTGTTGTAAGTCCAGCACCAACACTGGAATCATTTTAGTTCTAGTCCACAACTTAATAGAAACACCATAAGAACATATGTTCTGCAGGTGCACTGAAGTTAAATCTGCAATGTTTGACCGCATTCAGTGGCGGTTCCTGGGTGATCGCATGCTCGCAAGTGCACACCCACTAATTTTTCCTGTATGTGAACGTGTATTTAGTTCTATAGGTATGTATCCGAGAAGGTAAAATGTCCAACTTTGTTCTATATAAACCTGCTCGTTTAATCTTCCCGTGCCTCCTTTCGTAAGGCCTGTGCATTCGATCAACACCGTAGAGGCGCATAAACCAGATTGTGGGACTGGTGAAGGAAGTTTTTAGGCGAGAGGGTGCAGGGGAGAGGAGTAGCTTCTATTTGGGAGTACGGCGAGTTAATGCGGTACAATCGACAAACCCGAACAATGCGATTCTTACCGCGCATGCGCACTGCGTTCCCGTACAAGTCGTATTCATTTCCTTCCTGAACGACCATTTCCCTCCCTCTCGTTTTGCAGAAGTTGGGATCAGCCTGCCACCGGTACAGCCAATTTTACGTTTCTAAATATAATGTAGCCATTTTCTGTATTAGCTTGACAGTTATGTTAATGTTGCAAACACATTGCATATCTTTTTATTAAACCATTATAAATGCATACAATTGATCTTTACAATTTACTAAGGCCAATGCTTCAGTTTGAGATAGTTGTTTTGTTACTGTGTTTATATGTTTTATTTGTTAGGTTTGTATTTCTGGTAGCGAACTGTATGCATATGTGTCTGTCCTTGGCAGTAAATTTCAATGTGTGCAATTGTGGAAATTAATGACGTTGCGAAACTAAAGGAGATAAATCTCTCCATTTTATCCTTGGAAAAGAAGCTGACAATTAAAAACGTAGGCAGACCGCTGCCACCAATCTATTTAGTTCAGGTGACTAATTGTAAAGGGAAAACCCTTACAAGAAAATTTAATGAAAGTGTGTATTCAACTTTTTCGTAGGTAGGTAGGTATGTGCTTGTGAAGGCTCTTGTTTTAAATGTTTATTATTTGCGAGCGACAGAAGCACCTGGCACCTGGACAAATAATGGTTGTGGTGATATCGGTCGCTTGATGGACGTGCTGATGGTCCATATGAATTGGAATCAGAACTAAAAGTTCTAGGAAAATATATCTCAGCAGTCAAATAGTGCTTTTAGGCGTAAGGTGGAAAAACACATTGAGGAAATTACTAAGAACAGATATGTCAGTCACAGATAATTAGCTGCATAAAATTCTGCAGAGCATGCGAGTTGGCTCTCAGGGGACACGACGAAAGTCAAAATTGATTGAATCCCGGCGTGTTTCAAGGACTGATGAACTTCACACTATAATTAGATTCCGCGGTGAAAGAACATCTTAAGCAAACCTGCGTTTTTCGGGGAACGTCGGAAGAAATACAAAATAATTTATTGCAGTGTATGCTTGACGTATACCAAGAGGAAATTAAGGGAGACATTTCTAAAGCAGAGTACATTGCTGTAATGGCCGATTCAAATGGTGGTTGTGTTTCGTTACCTGTTACTAAATGGCAGGCCAGTGGAAAGATTCTGGGCATTTTGAAATCCAGATGGACAAAGTGCGAACCCTCGCTCCCTGTGTGTAAAAAATGCGCTGTAGTACCTACCATAGTATCTGTGAAAGTGAAAAAATAAACTCGTGTCTCCTACCAGGGAAGGAATTCTTCTTTGACAACCTGGAGAAATTATTTAACGGGAAGGGAAATCCCCCACCCCCCCCCCCCCCCTCCGATAATTCGAACCCTACTGCACACCCACTGCGAAAAGTCACGAGCCGCCACTGCCGTTAATGTAGAAGGATTGCTGAAATATTGCTTTTCCAAACTGCGAGGTGACATGGCTGCCATGTCCTTCGAACAGCAAGGGAAGCATATGTCTAGTTTAATTCTCATACCACCTATGCAAGTACGCCTGAGAATTAGGTGACCTTTCGCGCAGGTCTCACTGAAGATGGGTATTTACTTTTGTGAAAGATAGTGCTATCCTTGCAGAGTGTAGGCATCTGCAGGTTGCATGTGTTAAGCTTTCAAATATGCAGCTTCCATTGTTAGTTGTAGTATAGTAATAGAAAAATCATTGTAATTCCACCATTTTAATGCAATTGTTTCTACTTATGAATAATGCTAATGCTTCACTGTAATACATATTATGTAAAAGTACTATTATCTTTGATATATTCACTGCACAAAAAGTTTTACGTTTGTTCAAACTTATGCACATTCATGGAAAATATTGAGCATTTGTAGGGAAGTTTCCTGATCTAAATTGTGTAGAAAATGTTTAAGAAATAGTGTTAATGGAATTTATGCTACATACCTATGCACCAATAAATCTGCATTTGTTCAAACTTTATGTACAGGGCAATAGATCACATCATAATTGGAGAGACAAATTGGATGAAAGGACTTGCTTATAAAAGAAATAGTGAAGCTATCCTAATAACGTGTAGTTCATTGCAGGCATCTGTGACATTTGATATTATCACTTGGAAGTGAAGGTAAGCAAAGATCTTACAGAGTGTAGTAAATTGAGGGACCTGGCAAAAAGAAGTGCAAGTTATAAAAACATACAAAATTTGGTATTTTTCTAATTCTTGTTCTCATATCTTATTACAAAAAGTGATAAGAAGATGCAATAATGATTTTCTGATAAGCTGCACTTCGTGGGTTGGAAAACTTTATCCATTGTACCTTCTTTTTAAGATTTTAACAGCATTTATAAGTTTAAATATGTAGCTTGTATCAGTTATTTACCAAGCCCTATGTAGGAACATGAGTGACATGACATGAATAAATAACTATTTTCCACACTCAAAATACATTTATTTTTCTGTTGTTGGTTTACAATAATCATAACAACTGACTAACGTTTCCAGTCATACTACCAACTGCGGCAGCATCTAACTAAGTCATGTCATTCATGTCCCTATATCACCCCTTTCTCAGTCATTATACATCTCCCAAGAAGGGGTTGGAAATTTTATTTTTCGGCCTGACTTTATAGTTCTTGCTATACTTGGTAAATCCACCATTTGGGGTTCTTATTTTACTTAATTATCATGAGCCAGTATATATGCTGGTTTTAATCTATATAAGGATGGTTTTAATCTTGTCATTTGTTTTGACAACAAAGAATTTTCCTGTACCTTCCATGACTTCATATGGACCTTGATACATTACTTCTAGAACTACCTTTACTTTGTCAACTCGTACAAATATATGACTTGCCTTATTGACATCTTGAAATATCTTGACTTATTAAGATATTCAGCAGGTTTGAGTTGATTAATGTATTTCCTCAATTGCACTACAAATGCACTCGTTTTATGAATAGGATTGCATAGCATTAACCCATTAACACCGAACTTTCTTTTTTCAAAAGTTAAGAATAACATATGTATTATATTCGTTTAGCATGCAGTATTTCAACAATATATTTTGTTTGTCTTTTTATTCCCCAGTGTTTCAAAATCACCTGGTTTATTAAATAGACCACTGGGCTTTAACAGAATCAAAACATATGTACTGTAATAATGAATGAATACATATCTGTCAAGTTCTTGTACATATTTTATGATTAAACTTTATTTCTTAAAGTAATTACAGATCATTTAAAGCCAAACCACTTATTAACTGAAATATTTGATGTGGTAAAAGCTTATTACCAACTGAGTAAGGGTCAAAACATCTGGGGAAGAGTGTTACAGCACATTTTTTGCAGAATCTCAAGCAGCGTGCAGTCCTGCAAACTTGTTTCATTTCTTCCCATTTTTCATTTGAAGCATAGCAATTTTTTGGAATTTTTGTGTACTTGGAAGCACATTTTTGTATTCTGTTGGTCGGTCTCAAGGTCTTCTCTTCTTGGTTGACTTTTCAAACTTAGAGTCATTCATCATTCGTCACTCTTTTCAGAGGCAGTGAAATGTACTTCAACTGGGTGGGGAACATCATTCACATTTACTATACCTGTAGTGCTTCATCTTCATCAGTCAGACTACCTGGATAGGTAGGATGAACCACATCAATTGTATCACAAGCAGCATGAATTTCACTGGAAACGTTATGGTCACTTATGGTAACCAGCATAATTCCTTTGAATATGATGTCATAATTGTTACATGTCACATCTTTTTTTTGGAGTAATCACATATTTATTTATCTATAATGTGGGCATTACAGGTTTCCCTAATTACAATGTGCACCAAAAATTTACAATATCTGTTTAATTACATACTTAGGTGCAAAAAATAAATACAAAATAAGTAACTAGAACATCTCTGAATGTAATCTAAAAATAATGAAAAGCAAAAACATAATAACCAACGGACTTGCATATTATGGTTTGCATTTTTTGTTGACGCAGAATTGCAAACTTATCCCCAAAAATAATAGCTATAAGACATATGTACTTTAGGAATCCATGTGCTTACATGTTATCGTCACTTCAAAAAACACAATATAGAATACTGCTGAACACCAGTTCATTCAATTTCAAACAGAAAAACTGTAGAAGACAAATAACACATATGGCACATGCTTGCATGCTATTATAGAAGTAACATTCTTGTAGGCATTGTGTCAAGTAAGAGTTTCCATGTGCTGACACAAGAAATCACTTGTGCCCAATGGTCTATAAATAGATCGCTTGACTCTAGGATCATATTTTCAGCATTAGAATTGCTTACACTGGCATGTTCTTTGTGTGATCAATAATACAAACCATTATTGACAGTTTATTGTATTGCAGGAAGTTGATAGGGAAACGTAACCAGGAAAAGAATGATAATATGCTTTAATAGCCACTGCAGTAATTTCCAGCTTATTATTGTAAATTAATAAGCTACACAGTATTCTAGTTTTTAGAAGACAATGTGTTCATATAATCAGATAACATTAATGATGACATATATACTCAAAATAACTTTTGAGAATTCCAGTAAACTAAATAAAAAAATATCTGTAGCTGCTGGGTGTTAATGGGTTAATGCTGCCATCATCATTGTCTATATTATTAAAATAATATATTTAATATATATAAAAAGTGTATACCATAGCTGTAACTTCTGTTATTTTCTTTATTTGTTCTGCCTTTTACAGGAAACCAAACCTATACTGGATCTGCATTAGGAAACACACTTAGCTGTTACTCTGCGCAACATGTGCACAACATATGCAATTGATGTGCAATAACTGCTCAGTTTCAGTAACTGATTGGTTTTTATTTCCAAATAACAGTGAAAATGTAGAATATTGCAACAAAATTATTAAATGCATGCATTAGCACATTTTAAAAGTAATAACATAAAGAAAACACGAGCTCTATTTTGTACTCCTACACTGAATGTTGCAGTCGGGGGCCAATGAGACTATTTACTGTAGCCACATGCTTGGAGCTGCCTCTCACCTATATTTACCTTGCATGTATTTCTTGTTTCAGAAAGAGTAAGCAACATACAGGGAGATGACCATGAACAACAATACTTTACTAATGCAATGGTATAGCTTTATCATCAATAGTTTCCTTTTCTTTTACAATATAGCCTTAGGAATTTGTATTTGAATCAAGCACTTAAGTATTTCCCTTCTATTTTCTAAACCAGACAAGTCCATTTGCTACACCAATAAAAATGAGATAAGGACATCTAATACTGCTTAGAATGCAAATCTCACCCTAACAACCACTGAAGGACAAAATCATAGTTAAATTGCACACAGAAGTGTGAAATTAATATAATTACTGTATGTGACAGAACTTCTTTAAAAATAGATGTTTGTGTAGTTTGCTTGTCATGCTGTATGTTTTACTGCAATTACAAATTAATCACTTTCATCTTAAATGCATTAGTTCTGTCTTTGTTGTTACATGAAGCAGAGCCTGGGTGATATGTTTAGTCAAATGTGAACTCCTACTGTCTGATATGTTTTTAATTCTTTTCTCAGATGGCTCTGGGGAGTGTTTACTCAATAAAGTCAACAATTAAAATATTTTCTTTAGGTAAAATGGTAGCTTGATGTTTTTTTTCTTTTTTGGGAGAGGTGGGGGGAGGGAGGCAAGTACTTAACTTCCCTTTTAACAACTGAGTTTGGAAGGTATGGTGAAAAATTCACATGAAGTAGTGTTCCAGTTGTATGGATGGTGTGGTTTAATTTTTGGCCCAGTGTTTGTTTCATTGTGCTTTATATTACTTAACAAAGTTGGAAATTATACACTATATTGTCATGAATAAAGAATGACTAAAGCTTAGTGTTTGAATTGGATGTGTCCGGTCAGCATGTTCAAAGCTTTTACTAAAACTGACTAAGAATGGTGGTATGTAGGGACACCTAATTGATAAATCATTCCACCTCATCATATTTCCAGTCACTACCTTCCTGGACATTGTAGAATTAAGTTTATTATACTTGGTTAGGTTCTCAGATCTGTTATTTAGTATCATTAAAGAAACATCACAAACCGATGTAGGCTTCAAAATTATGTTGCCATGCACAAGCTTCAACACACACTTATGTGTACTTTTCAAGTGCAAGGCACCAGAATAGCTTAGTGGCTCTCCTACAGAGGGTCTGTGATATGGTTCCCAACTATGGGTGGCAATTTTAAGTTGGCCCTGTCAACTTCACCTCTGAATAGCTCAAGTGAAGCATCTCTAAGGTGCAGCATGGTTTGGAATCCACAATAGGTCCTTACATTCTACCACCATCCTCATCAACACCCTGCCATCAAAAGTAAGTGACTCTGTCCTCTAGGTGCCTCCACCTCAGAAATGGGTCCAGTTATGGATTGTTGGAATGCAGTTACACCAGGACGTCATAGACCATATGACGAGCATTAGAGCAACGGCAACTTTCAATTTGCAGCTGTTTGCTATATACTTCTAAGTGCATGTGAGTCTGTGTTTTCAATTTTTCTAAGACACCCAAAAGTACTTGCTTCTAAAAAATTGTTTCACTATCTGTTGGTAATGTAAATATACAATCATTTTAAGAATTAATCTATAATGAAACAGAAAAAGAAAGCAAATACATATTTGATGATGATGTAATAATGATGATGATGATCATGATGATGATAATGATGGTGATACTAATAATAATACAAATAGTGATAATAGTGATTGTACTGATAGTAGTGTCAGTAGTGATAGTGGTACTAGTGGTGGTAATAGAAGTAATAATGATCATAATAATGATAATAGTAATTGTAATAGCACTAGCACTGGCACTGGCGATGGCACAGGCACTGGCAATGGCAATCACAATCCCAATTGTAATTGTAATCATAATATTAATTGTAATCATAATACTAATAATAGTAGTAGTAATGATGATGATGATGAAAATAATAGTGATAATGATCATAATAATGATACTAATAATTACAATGATAATTATGATGACAACAACCACAAACACAACAACAATAACAACAACAACAATAATAATAATAAAAATAATAGTAGTAGTAGTAATAATAATAATAACAGTAACAATAGCAATATCGACAACAATGACAAGAACAGTAATAGAAATAACAATAACAATAGTCATAATCATAATAATCATAATAATGATAGTGATAGTGATACTGAAAATGATAATTAATAATAAAGAAATGATGATGATGGTGATGGTGATGGTAGCAATCGCAATCAGCATTCATCATAATCATAATAATAATATTAATGATCATGATGACGACGATGATGATGACGACAATGATGATGGTGGTGGTGATGATGACAAGGACGAGGATGATGATAAAGACTGACGACAATGACGAGGACAATGATGATAATAATATTAAATGCCAAATGTCTATTAAGTAAGGTGCCTGTATAATTTTGGCCTGCTTTGTAGATTACATATGGTCTACCTGCTTTTAAAACTGAAGATTGTTCAACTTCAGGTTCTACACGTTTGTAATCAGCATGATCATACTGGAACTTTGGGCTATACCGTACCTGGAATTGATTTGATTATACTCTTTTAATCTAGATCATAATAAGAGTAAGAGATATGCACATTGCTAAGTTAACATCAATATTATAAAGCTAATAAATTGTATGCTTAAGAAACAGACAAGAAGAGCAACAGAGATTTGTTTAGTTCATGTAGTTTTATATCAAGATCAAATGAAGGACATGAAAATCGAAGCAATCTTTTAATGATATTTAAGTTGTCATGTATGCTTTCTAATTCATTTTCTGGGCAAGTGAAGTTGAAGGCATACATGACTCATTAACCATTATGACTACAGTTCACTGTATGTTTCTGCACTTCATTTTGAGTAATTTAGTAATGAACTAGGCATACATTAAATAATGTAAGCTGCATATACATGTATGAGTGTGTGTAAGAGATATGAGTGCACAGATTTCAGTTGATGGTAGATTCAAATATGACGAATAAAGAGGTCTAATAATCAATTTGTCTATCATGAGAGGTAAAGTAAATAATCAACTATTATTTAATACATTATCAGCACAGTCTTACAAAAGAGTAGTACTGAAGAAGTGAATGTTTTGTTTACTGATATGGCAACTGCTGTCAAGTATGACAAGTGAAAGTCCAAAATAGACGAGCACTAGAAAACTGGTTTTGCTATGTGTCTGTGTTTTTATCAGCTAGAAGTAATGAGGGGAGGGGTGGTATTCTTTCAACCTTTCCTAGCATGAGCATCGTCAGACTTTTTTCCACGGGGGGCCACATATTGGAAGTTTGCAGTCAGATAATATTAATGAATTATTTTATTGTCACAATTTATTATATTTGTTGCAGATAACTATTAATTTGTGCTAAATAAAATATGTTCTTTATATCAAAATTAAAATAAGAGTTTAATAGTCAGTAATTGATAGCACATTAACTTCAACTTCTAAGGGGGGACCGCGGCTCTCCTTGGCCCCCTTCGCAACGCCCATGATTCCTAGCAATATTCATGATACCTGAGCAGTATCAACATTCCTGACCTTATGCCCTGCACATCTGCCAATAGTATGTCCATAAATATATTCCAATAGACGTGCTGGAATACATTTTTAATATCGTTTTGTGGCTAATTGACTCATTTTAGCAACAAATGAAAAAGACATGAATAACTCATCTTTAAAGTTCTACCTCTCTATGCTAATTGCAAAAGTGAATGACAAAACAGTGGTTACATATTGACAGTCAAACATTTTACCAATTTCAATTTTTATTTTGCAAGCATACACTATGGAGGAAAATAGTAGAGGTAGTTAGGTTTCAGCTTAACGTCAATAAGTTACTCTTAAATTCTGCACACTCATACCCCTAACACTTAGAACACACACGCACGCATGCACACTTGCATGAATGCACTCTCATTCACACAAATAAATCAATGATTCAATAAATCAATAGATACACAAACAGACAGATATAGATATTGATATAGATATGGACGGATGGACGGATGGACGGATGGACGGACGGATGGACGGACGGACGGACGGACGGACGGGCGGGCGGGCGGGCGGGCGGGCGGGCGGGCGGGCGGGCGGGCGGACGGATAGATATAGATAGGTATAATAGATATAGATAAAGATAGATAAGATGATCAGGGTGGATAGATAGATTAGGATGGATGGATGGATGGATGGATGGATAGATTAGGATAGATGGATAGATAGATTGGGGTAGATAAATTGGATGGATTGGATTGGGTTAGATAGATTGGGTGGATTGGATTGTGATGGATTGGATTAGATTGGGATGGATGGATGGATCAAGAATTGTGTACCTTATATTTTATGAGAAAGGGTGTACATATTGGAGTAAGGTTACAGACATACCTACTTTAATTGCTGTATCTTGTCCCAATGGTCTTTGAGTAACAAGTGAAAGCTAATAATCATGTTCAGTTTGATACAGTTATCATATGTTTGGTTTCCAGTAGCTAATAATATGCACCAAAGGCAACTCAGTTATGGGTGTATGAGAAGATATTGGTAGATTCAGGGCCTAACTTAGAAAATAGAATTATTAATAATATTTCTGAACAAATTTGTCTCTATTGAACATAATCATCATCTTCTTGTTCTTTCCGCTTTAAACTTTGCAGCACTCTTTTACTGCAGAATGCAAGGAAAAATATTCATCAATGTAGCAATGTAGCTGGCACTTTTCACAGTTCATGTCAAAAAATTTCCACCATTAGTTTCTCTCTGTTCATTTTTATATTTACTCATCAGAACAGTCTCTAAGAAACCAAATACCTATGACTGCCATGATGATCTTTATAATTCCCCTTGACATTTTGTTACAAGTCTTGTGAAGCATGACATATAACCATCTGAAAGAACACATATAATTAACTCTTAACAAGCTAAACATGTGTCCCAAAAGTTCCTATTTACACTTATATAATACAAAAAGGTGCTTTTGATTTATCATTCATGACCATTAAAGCATCTTAAAATATACATCATGCACCTCAACACTGTGAAAATTTACCTCCAAAATAAAATGAGATGCTTCAAGAACCACAAAACATATTAAATTTACAGATTTGTACTACTTTACATTAAAATTGTTATTTGTTGAAACACCTTTTTATTTAATAGATTTGATTAATATTAGCACATTAAGTAATTTTTAATGGTATGCAACCAACAATGCTGCCTTCAGATACCTGTATTGACAATTCAGTCCTTGACCTTTGTTTTGATTCTACTTCTTGAGATTTTAAAAAGACATGTATGTTTAAAATTGCTAAAACACTGCAACTTTTATTAAACACATACAGAAACAGTATATACAGTAAGATTATCACAGCACAGATACTGTCACGAAATTTTGTACTCAGTGCATGAGGAATTATATTTTTGAACTTAATAACACAAATAAGTATATTGTCATATTCTTATATTGTAGTATTGTGACAAATTAAAAGCCCAGTTACTTTTTATGTCACTTTATTTCCTCTAAAACTGGATCACAATTCACAACTTGTGACCTTGCAACCCACAACTGTTCTGTTCTATTGCAACCTTGACACAAATACTGTTCAACTGTTCACAGGTTGCTATGACAATTCACTATCTAAAAACTCTTAAACTGACTGACTTAAAACTTACTTCTATATCCGTGCCAACTCGGTTATATAGCCGAGAAACAGGTGTTGGCAATTTTTATGGAAATTGCTGTTTTGTGAAGCTTCTCATACCAAGCCCTGCACTTGAAGCTTCCAGAACTGTGTAGAAACGACCTTTGCTCTCAGCTGACATTGTTGTGCATTGCCCAGGAATGTAGTAGTGTGAGTTAGATGACCCTGAACCTCCATTGATGTGCAACCATCACCACTGTATGTTCTTTTACTTACTCTATATTTATATAGTTATATTTTCAACATTGAAATATTTTATGTATTACTATATTTGTTTTAAAGCATCTATAGCAACATTTTTCTTAATATTTATGAATAGCTGGCTTATATGGCTTCACAGGTTTTTAAACCATGAATGATGATTTAGTTATATTAATTTAATTTCCTGTGTTCTTTGTGAACTTTACAATAATCCAAAACATTTTAGGATTGATCATCTCCTTGACCCCTCATAACTGTACTTTAGTTAAGTCTCCATGATAACTTATAAATGGACAAAGAATATCTTGAACTTGTGCAAATAGATATTAGGTAAGTATTGGCATAGATATTTCTGATTTCTCCATTGTCCTCCAAATTATGGAAATGTAGCACAGGCTGTAAATACGTCTCTTTAATAGTACTAATAAAGCTATCAGAAATATAGAGTAATTTCAGATAAAATAACGTAGATTAAATTTTAAACTGTTATAAGTTTTGTTTAGTCCTATAGCTATTTAATAAATGAGTGGCTCCACAATGCCATATAATACAGAAAACTCTGATATAAATATTCAATGAAATATGAGCAAAACTGTTGGATATGAAATTTCCCTACACCCTGCCCAGCAATTTTGAAGTTTTGAAATGGCATAGTATCAAGAAAAATAATCTTCTAAGTTGTTATTTATAAAACATTGGTTGAGAAACTTCTGATTTTATGGTGGATAAAATGTTCTCTCTTTATACCGAGAGTCAAAAATATCCTAAACTGGCTGAACGGGTTTTGCCTGTCTGTATCCTTGGCGCTCTGGTGTGGATGAAAGTATACAACATTTTTAAAACTACATTTAAAGGCTTTACTTACCAATTTTATGAAAGGAGATTGTTATTGGAGCTCAGAGAGACCTAACGTTGTTCATGAATACCACTTCATAACGAAAGAAAAAAAAAATGGTGTATGGTGTTTGGTTGGCGCCCATACATATGTGAATTCATTGTTGCCCCTTCTTTTAGAGGATTAGGAGATAGGGAGCGTGATTTTGCCTTTTTTCAACAAGACAATTACAGCCAATCTTTCAATTGAAAGTTTGTTTTAGGACAGAATTTTTAGCAGATTTGTGGTCCCCTTGGTCCCCCAACCTAACCTCTGTGATTTCTATCTCTGGGGTAATGTAAAACATAAAGTGTACAAGGTAAACCCACACATCCTGGAAGAAATAAAACAAATACCAGCCAAGAAATTGGCAGCATTTCTCAACGTGGACTATAGTTAGTGATGGATAGTTTCCTAAAGAGGTGCCAAAAATGTATGGACAACGATGGTGGCCAGTTTCAGCATTTCCTTTTATAAATTTGGTAAGCAAAGCCTTTAAAAGTAGTTTTAAAAATGGTGTATGGTTTCATCTACACCTTTCTATGATAGCGGCAGATGGTAACGTGTGCTGAGGACATGGACAGGCAAAACACTGCACAGCCGGTTTGGAATTTTTTGACTCTCTCATAATAATTGTTTAGCATACATTGATAATAAACTTAATTACAGCATACAGAGGAAAACAGGAACATCTTTCTGATAAGTGTTTTGTGTGTTGTGTTTTAATCCATTTTCCATATTTGAATAAAATATGAATTTGAGAAACAAGTTTGCATACAAATGTCATACCATTATAAGCATGATCTGGTCACATTTTGCACGTTTTCTGCCCTCTTAATTGCTAAATCATGACCTTTTATGTATATTGATTGGAATTAAATATTGACATCTTTTATCTTCTTTTTAGATGTATTTTCTATAGATTAACAACTGTCTACTCCATGGCCCATGGTGTTCCCAATAAAGACTCTCAATCTATTGGGGTGCTGATGACCAAGTAGTTGGGTGCCCTTAAACCAAAATCTTCCCCTCTCAAAATCTATTTCACAAGTACATTCTTTTGACTCCAAAGTGTTTGTATTCTCGCATAAAGACCTTGCAAATTCTTTTGAAATTAGAAGGTATCTTGTAGCTTAACCTGTTGGAAAGAACAATGCCTTTCAATGACTAAAGTACCATAGAATTTGGTGAAAAGGGACACTATAAATAATAATTGTATGTTTGGAATATAATCTGACTTAATGACCTATCAATATTCTATTATAACAGGATGTATGTATTCATGTAATTGTATAATTTATAATTTGAACAACACCAAATACCTCTTTGCAAACAGTATTTGTCCCTTTTCACCCCATAAATGGGGTATATAGGCACATGACAATTTACCATGTTATTTTATTCACTATCCCAGTACACTATTTAGCAGGTTTAGCAGAATGAAAAGGGACACCAGAGAGGGTTTTTGAAATAAATTGTAAATACAACTGAACCTGCTTTATACCAAACCACTTCTACATAATTTGCATTTATATCTAAATTTTTGTAGGTCCCAGCAAAATGTAATATAGAAACATGTTAATAAAACCTTATTTATACGTAATGCTTTTATGCATAATTCACAAATTTCAGGAAATACAACTGAATTTTATGTAATTATAATGAAAATATGGCATACATTATCTTAAAAGAAACTCTAGGGATATTTTCCTTATCTCTGTTAACAAAGACTCAACCTGAGTAGGCGGCTGTCAGTGCAACAATGTTGTAGCAACAAATGATAAGTAAACATAAACATTTTCAGTATCTGGTGTTTGCTGTTGAACAGGGGTTTTGGGTTTTAGTTCTCAGTTGCCTTTAATCAGCCAAGGAAAACAGAAAAAGAAAATGGTACACGCTAGATCAGAAAGTAAAATTCATACGAGAGGTGCAACTAAATCCACACAAAACCAAAACTGCTCAGACTTAGGAATTGGTTATACCACATTACATATAATCATTAGTAACAAAATGAGGTGTATGCGTGTAATGCAAGAAAAGTGAAACCAACCAAATGAACTGATTTTTTTAAAGGAAGACCAAGTTCAAAATAATGTTTTCTTCATACGTATCTTTGTTGTTTGTAAAATTTTACACATGTTGGCCCACTGTATTGCTTTTTTAAAAAAAATATGATTCATTATCAAAATTTCAGTTGTAATTCTGAATTTTTAGTAATCTTCCATCTTCCCTTTGATATATGCATAAATCAGGTTCAACTGTATATCAAGCTGATTTAGGTTTATATTTAAGTTAAGAAATCTTATGATGAGGCATTAGACTGCAGTTTGCACAGTGAAAGAAAATTGGAAAAGCTAATGTCCTTAATTTCAGAAAAGATGAAACAAGTACACAAATTTAAAGCCTTACTGCCATTTATGGATATTAACACTGAATTTCATTAAACCCCTTTGACGTTGTAGATGAAGCAGGCCCACCTACAACCTAGTGTCTCTTGATTACGTAATAGTCTTTTAGTACAGTCCACCACAATCCAGTCATTTTCCTTTAAGATTGTGTCTTCTGTTACTCCTGTAATTATTAGACCATTTCTCTTCACTTAATTGATTTCTTCTATGGCTTCTTGCTCAGGGATAGACTATGAATCTGAAAAACAGGCCATTCCATTTGATGACACTTGCCATTAACCTTCCAAATCATGGTCACTGATATCTGGACACAGATCAACACTATAAAAACTCTTAACAGGTCCTACATTTATTCTTTTCTTGGGCACTCTAGCCTTGGAGCCATCATATCCCATTCTTTCAATACTGAAACAATCATGTCATTTATTAGATCCTTATCTGCATTTACATCATCATCTAGTAATGACCTGAGGATTTAATAGAATTGCACCTGATTTTCTAAATCCAGCTTGAATATTTTCTTTTGCATTTACCGCCGTGTACTGCCATAACTCCTTAAGAAGTTGGGGAAATGCCTTGTTTGAAAGATGTGACTGCTTTCTTCCAGGATCTCTTTTCCGTTTCCCCAAAATTTGATTTCATGTCAACTGCAGAGGAACAAAAAGGCCACATCTAGAGACTGAGTAAGATGTGTAGAATTGCTGGGTAGGAGGACAAACCCAATATAGAATAATAGAGTTCACATAACTCTATGGTATCTATGACAAGTCGCTAAGAATTTTTTGGCCTGACATTATTAAGCATACAGTATGATCAAGGTTTTTAACCAGTCTTGAGAACAGTAGCTGTCAAACCAACCAGGTGCACTTCTATGATATTTTACATGTTTTGGTCTTCCAATTTGTCCATCTGTCCTAAACATGCAAGGACTTTATATAATGTACTCTGGTAAAAGCCTACCATTGCCTGTAACCACATATATCCGTGATGTTCATCCCTTATTATGGTTTGTTATACACTCAAACTACTTTGACCCACGTTTTGTAGTTATCTTCTTCATGAGATACATTAGTTTCATCATAAGTTACAATGCTTGATGTTATTATGTTTTTATATTTGATAAATCTTTTATAGTGTCTTCAAGCCTAACAAAATAAACTTGCAATGTTTCTGGGCTAAATGCAGCTCTGGATTTTTTAATGTTCTGGCACATTCTTTCTGACAAGTCCCTTTTGTGACCTCCCAGTAAGCTATATGCAAAATTTTTTCCTGGAAAATTCTTCTTAAATGTAGAAATAGTTCATCCTTTGGAATTTAAGTATGCCTTAACAATACACCTTAAATCTTAGGCATCTAGAGTATCACCCCATTTAGCACACATCATTAAGCACTGTACAAGGAAATTTTCCAACTCTGCATGCAGTAGGGGGCTGGCCACCAATTTTCAGAGGTGCTGTATTTGAGCCAATCTATAAGTATTTCATATGTCTATGCAGCACTGACTTGGAATTTTTGTATTTCTCTGCGGTGAAGGTTTAGTATGTGAGGAAATGATTCAGTCACTTATGCTCTCTTTCCATGCAGCATTGCTGATATGCATTTTGCTATTTTGTATGCTTATATTACAAGTCTGAGGTGAGTTTTGAGCTAAATTTCTTTAGGTTAGCGCTATATAAGCAGTTTTAAGAGAACTATGGTTTTATAGGTTGTGTGTTAGTTCTTGAAGAATGTCCTACAGCAAAAATCCAGTGAGCTAGCTTACCCTTAATATATAGATCAGCAAATAGTTTGTTACGATAACAGACAGCTCTACTTTCCTTCGAAGAAAACATTGAGTACAGTTGACTGCAAAGCTTTGAGTAGTATTGGTTCATGTCTTTGCCAGTGTTCTAACAAGACCTAATGAAAATGAAACAATTCAGATGAAGTAGGTGAAGGAGAAATGTTGAGAATAGAAGAAATACAAACAAAGTAAGCAGTCATGGAGATTGATAGAGTAATATATATGGTTGACATCACTGGAAGTGTGATAATTTTCTCTGTAGTTGCTGTACTAGGTGTACAAAAAAAAAACAACAACAACAACACTTAGTATGTTGTGTGGAATGGCAAAGTGATTGGTTTTCAAATAGAAACTCCTGTCCATAAATGCACGTTTTAAACACTGGAGAGCATCAAAGTTTGAGAACGAACGGTTGTAACAGTTTGTTAATATTCGTTTTGGTATCTTAATACAGAAGCTATGCAACCCTTTAGTCATTTGTGTAGTGGGACGAATGACTTAAGTATAATAATATTCCTGCGCATGCGCTTAATTCCTCCATAGACTTTGGTGCACAACCTACTGTGCTACTTGTGTAGTTTCCAGTACAGTAACGTTTTTACTTTCTCTACTGCGTATAGTAGAGGAAGTGTTGTATTACACCCAAAAATTCGATGTCAAGATTTCACCGGAAATATATGTTTTGAGGCCCCCTGAACCTAAAAAAACATCTTTAGAAAAAGGTGTGTGCGTGGGTGTGTGTGCGTGCGTGCGTTAACAGCTATCTTAATGAGCTGATTGGCAAGCTTTTTAAATGCTTGGCATAGATCTGTAAGAAGGCGCTAGTACGAGTCCCACACAGATGGAAAACTTTGGGGAGATTATATGCAACTTATCTTTATAAACACAAGCGGCCGTGTTTATTACGTGCTCTGAACTCGATCTACATCTTGCTACAGAAGGAGGCTACGTGACTTCCTCACTGCTTCGCTCATCGCGTAATCGGACGACAGATCCTCCCCCCATATCTCTTGCATCTCGCCGTGGCTTCCGTTCACGTGTGTGCCAGGTCATCCAGTTACGATAAGGCGTTATATATTCCAACCGTCTACCATATAATATGACATATGATAATAAAAGCTTAAAAATGTAGTTGATTGAATCATAGAATAGTTTAATGATGTTAAGCAAACAATGCAAATAGACACACAGTATGTGCAAAATGAACAAATATAATAATTCAGAGCAATAATGAAAAGTTTGTTTTTTCTTCTTTGTTTATGTCAAATCACACACATGGTCACTGATGTTGGTTTTTTATTGGAGAGGAAAAGTTTTTTAATTTAAAAGAAAAAAAGGTTACGTGACTTGCAGAAGGGAGCAGCGATGTGGTCTTGACGGGAGTTGGGAAGCAAAGAAGGCGAGGATCTTGGACGAATGGGGAAACATGATATGCGGAAGAGACGTGTCGGAATTTGATTGGAGAAAATAAGATGACATGGATTGGTGTTTAGAATTGAAAAATGATGGGGATTGGAGGAAATAAAGGGCGTTGCGATTGGCTGAGAAATTAAGCAACTTTTGCCTGTGTTTTGGATTGGGGAAGCGGTAGCAAATTGTTTTTTTATTATTATTATTATTATTATTATTATTATTATTATTATTATTATTATTATTATTATTATTATTATTATTATTATTATTATTATTATTATTATTATTATTATTATTATTATTATTATTATTATTATTATTATTATTATTATTATTATTATTATTATTATTATTATTATTATTATTATTATTATTATTATTATTATTATTATTATTATTATTATTATTATTATTATTATTATTATTATTATTATTATTATTATTATTATTATTATTATTATTATTATTATTATTATTATTATTATTATTATTATTATTATTATTATTATTATTATTATTATTATTATTATTATTATTATTATTATTATTATTATTATTATTATTATTATTATTATTATTATTATTATTATTATTATTATTATTATTATTATTATTATTATTATTATTATTATTATTATTATTATTATTATTATTATTATTATTATTGTCATTGTTGTTGTTGTTGTTGTTATTATTATTATTATTATTATTATTATTATTATTATTATTATTATTATTATTATTATTATTATTATTATTATTATTATTATTATTATTATTATTATTATTATTATTATTATTATTATTATTATTATTATTATTATTATTATTATTATTATTATTATTATTATTATTATTATTATGATTATGATTATGATTATGATTATGATTATGATTATGATTGTTATTGTTATTGTTATTGTTATTGTTATTGTTATTGTTATTGTTATTGTTATTGTTATTGTTATTGTTATTGTTATTGTTATTGTTATTGTTATTGTTATTGTTATTATTATTATTATTATTATTATTATTATTATTATTATTATTATTATTATTATTATTATTATTATTATTATTATTATTATTATTATTATTATTATTATTATTATTATTATTATTATTATTATTATTATTATTATTATTATTATTATTATTATTATTATTATTATTATTATTATTATTATTATTATTATTATTATTATTATTATTATTATTATTTTAATACTAGTGGGATAAATATGTTATTCATTTTATTTTATTTTTGTTTTGGGACAGCTATGAACAATACAGGAAGCCAGGGAGGCCTGCCAGGGTAAAATGAATAAGGACAAATATACATAAACACAATATAAAATAAAAAGTTTGCAAGCGGGAATTATACTGTAACAAAAATCAAAAATGCAAATTGCTACATTATTAAAAAAATGTATATGAATATAAACAAAGTACATCATTGCATACACACCCACACACACGCATTTGTAAGCTGGAATTATATTGAAATAAAAATTAAAAGTGCAAACTGCTACATTATTATAAAATGTATATGAATATAAACAAAATACACGATTACATGCATACACACATATACAACACTTTAGCACGGTGCTTTTTTTTTTTTTCTTCTTCTTCTTTTCTTTATTACCACAGAACATTTGCAAATATTACTGGAACAGTTATTCTAAATACAGCACTATATTTTTAGGACATCTGCACAAGTTTTTTTGATGGATATGGGTTAGGTATCCCCGTTTAGAGAGCAAATGCTCAGGACTTGACAATATAGGCACCTGGGGTGCAGAACGACCGGAAGGACATTAAATTGAAGATAAAAGGGGTCCTCAAGCAAATTATCATAAACTGTACTACACGAAGGAAATGGTCTCCACTTACAACAATAGAAACGGTCTTGGCCAAGCCATCTAAACTTGCAATCAGAAGACGTCCACCTTTTTGGCTTTACGGGTTCCATGAAATACTGAATGGAAAGCAAAAAACACTGGATGAAAATTAAATAACACACAATAAGGGCAGGGCAAAAATGAGTGTGATATGTTCAAGGAGCCACACCTGTACACAATTAGCTCCGGAATTCATTAAGAGGGGAATGCATAACATGATAATCTTTATGTAATCTTTATTTCCATTTCATTTACAAATTATTATACATTTACATACTTGTTACTACATTGAGTTGCTGATTACCCTTGGGCTCATTAGGCTCAAACACTGAGGTTGTCGAGCTAATGGGTCCCCATGTACCATAACATGATAAAGGTACTCACCAGAAAATTGCAATTGGAATTCTAAAAAATTGCACCTACAACACGCTACTAGTAAGATATTTAACAAAAAGCTAAATGAAAAAAAAAGAAGAACATTACTATTTATATGTTTCATAAAAATATGAAAAGGGCACTCAATTGTTTCATTAGAAAAGCACTTACAACTCGGCTGCAGAATTTTGGATTATGAAGACCTTCGCGGTTTCTTGCGCAGATGTAGAGGCGTCAGTGCAGCGTCCATTTTATTGGTGAATTGAATCAGCCGTAGCCGTGTCTCGCGGGTAATGGAGCCTAGATGAGGGACTGCCAGGTCGGTTATATCTTCATTTTGGTCGCTCAACTCAGGGATATTAGCAAGAAATGCATCCCAACCGTCGTCGGCGCACCCACCAGACGCGCACCAAGCACTGCTGTGTTGGAGCAAAATGGTATTTGCATCCCACTGTGGAAACAGATTCCGCCGAGCTGTAGATGTATAGAATGCCGCAGGAGAGCACGAGAGAACTTCGACCGATAGTGCAGGAGAAATGTTGCTAAACAGGGGGTTGAGGAGAGCAGGGATAGATACCTGTTTTTGTGGGGATAAAGGTGTGAATTCTAGGGAAGGATAGGAAGAAGAGGATAAGGTGTTTTTGGGAGGAGGAAGAAAACAAGGAGAATGAGGATAGAAAGGTTGAAGCTGGATATGATCGAGGGACACCGGCTGAGATGTGCCAGAAGTGTTTGGCAAGGGTGAAGCAGGGAAAGAAATTGGCGTAGAGGTTACGTGAGGTTCAGGATTGATGGAAATTGAAGCACTGCCTGGAGAATATGATGGAGAGTGTTCTTGAGATGACCACGGGAAAGGGGTGTGGCTCCTGCACACACTGAGTTGACAAAGGGGCTGGAGAAATAACCGCTGTCGGTGCTGGTGAAAGAAGGTCCAGAGATTAGAGTTTTGCACTGAAACACTCCAACTGACCTGGCTGCTGTTTGTCAAGGACTCCTGACCCCAGGATAGCTGCGGCTGGAAATGATGTAAAACAGGTGAAACCACCTGGTCTTAAGAAGAAGAAGAAGAAGAAGAAGAAGAAGAAGAAGAAGAAGAAGTGTAGGCATAGTGCCCGTCAAAGACGACCAAGGTTGGTATTTATAGTATATAAATGGTACACGAAGATTTTAAAGAAAGTGTATCTATCCTGATCTACTCGTTCCATGGAAAATTTTTCGAAAGTTTTTACCAGTGTTATCACGTCTTTTGTGAGAGAAAAATGAAATTATAAGTCGTATGCGAGCGCAGTAAAATCATTTCTTGCTCGTTAATACAGATATAGTGTGTAATAAACACTCGGAAAGAGTCGTAAAAATGAGACAGTTAACCCTTCTTCTTCTTTACCTGATTAGCCTATCCTTATGTAGGCCTTATAAGCCAGTGCTGAGGGCCAGACATCTGGTGAACCTATGGACCGGACAGAGTGAACACCTGGAAGCGGGTTGTCAGCCCAGCACAAAGTATGATCAAAAAGTATATACACCGCGGCCCACGCCCGCCTGGTGCTCTACTCTCACCTCGAGCACCTCGGAGAACGGGTGTGCTACCTCGGCACCGACTCCGTCGTCGTCGCCGCCGCTCCGGGGGAATGGACGCCGTCCGTCGGACGCCTCCTGGGAGACATGACGGACGAGCTGGAGAAGAGGCTCACGTTGGCCAATGCACCTTATTTAACGTGTCAAACCACCCTGTGCATGCATGTGGAGTCTAGAAACGCCCTATATATAGAGAGAAGAAACAATTTATTATTTTTTAGTCATTGCGAACGGCGTTCTTCAGGACGAAACACTCTCTTATTTCGTATAACCGACCTGGCAGTCCCTCATCTAGAGCCCATTACCCACGAGGCACGGCTAAATCGAGGCAGCCGCGACTCGATTTACCAATAAAAGGAACGCTGCACTGACGCCTCAACATCTGCGCAAGAAACCGCGAAGGTCTTCATAATCCAAAATTCTGCAGCCGAGCTGTAAGTGCTTTTCTAATAAAACAATTGAGTGCCCTTTTCATATTTTTATGAAACATATAGGCAGTAGTGGTGTTTTTCTTTTTTTTTTTTTTTTTTTTTTTTTTTTTTTTTTCATTTAGCTTTTTGTTAAATATCTTACTAGTAGCGTGTTGTAGGTGCAGTTTTTTGAGAATTCCAATTGCAATTTTCTGGTGAGCACCTTTATCATGTTATGCATTTTTTCGCTCTTAATGAATACCGGAGCTAATTGTGTACAGGTGTAGCGACTTGAACATATTTCACTAATTTTTGCCCTGCCCTTATTGTTCAGTATTTAATTTTCATCCAGTGCCTTTTGTGTTTCCATTCAGTATTTCATGGAACCCGTAAAGCCAAAAAGCCAAAAATGTTTCTATTGTTGTAAGTGGAAACCATTTCCTTCGTGTAGTACATCTTATGATAATTTGCTTAAGGATCCCCTTTATCTTCAATTTAATGTCCTTCCGGTCGTTCTGCAGCCCAGGTAGCTATACAGTCAAGCCCTGCGCATTTGCTCTCTAACGGGAATACCTAACCCATTCAGCAATATCCATAAAAAAAACTTGTGCAGATGTCCTAAAACGTTGTGCAGTATTTAGAATATCTGTTCCAGTAATATTTGCAAATGTTCTGTGGTAATAAAGGGAAAAAAAGCACCACGCTAAAGTGTTGTGTGTGCGTGTCTTTATTTTGATTTTAATATAATTCCCGCTTACAAGTGCGTGTGTGTGGGTGCGTATGTAATCATGTATCTTGTTTACATTCATATACATTTTTTAAAATAATGTAGCAATTGCACTTTTAATTTTTTTATAATATAATTCCCGCTTACAAGCTTTTTATTTCATATTGTGTTTATATTTATCCTTTGTCATTTTATCTTGGCAGGCCTCCTTTCCTTCATGTATTGTTCTTTGCTGTTCCAAAATAAAAGTAAAATAAAATGAGTGACATATTTATCCCACTAGTATTAAAAATAATAATAAAACAATTTGGTACTGCTTTCCCAATCCAAAACACAGGCAAAAGTTGCTTCATTTTTCATCCAATCGCAACGCCCTTTGTTTTCTCCAATCCCCGTCATTTTTCAATCCTAACCACCAATCCCATCTCGTCTTATTTTCTCCAATCAAATCCGGACACGTCGCTTCCGGATATCATGTTTCCCCATTCCTCCAAGATCCTTCCCTTCTTTGCTTCCCAACTCCCGTCAAGACCACGTCGCTGCTCCCTTCCGCAAGTTGTGTCACCTTTTTTTTTCATTTTCTACGAGCAACAATACATCTCGGCAGACAAAATGCAACAAATGATAAAACCATAGCCTTCTGTTTTAGATGACTTAGATCTGACACGCCAGAGCATGACCAGCTGGTATACATGAAAGCTATTCATTCTTCTTGGAAAATTACTCTAAGAACGAATGAATAGCATATAAACACTAAAGCACAAGTAAATAACTGGATACAGTATAATACAGTTAAACTATAGTAGACAATCACTCCATTGTTACAGTGAAAACACATGTGCTAATTCTTCTGGTTGGGTTGCTTTTAGTTCGGGTCGATTCGTGCGTTTCCGCCAGAGTTCGACTTGCAGTTGGAGCTGCTTCCCCGACCAGCCAGGACCTCCTAAATACCGGACCTGACACTGTGATTCAAGATGGCGGCCTATGTGGTGGGAACTACTTGTAAACAACTCGTCTACAGGCTACGATTTCAACGCAGTAAAATAAAAATGTGGTGTAATAACACGCCTATTTTGTGAATATGGGCTGTGTTAAACACAAAAACACTGTCTTAAACATAAACTCAAGTAAACAAAAAAGAATGACATTTAATATTAAACGATAAACCATGGGCAATGAAATATATAACCTCAAATATCATTCATGCAATCTACAGGTTTACATGCCATTATGTAACTGCATTACACACTCAAATTACAAAGAAGATAGACAAAACTGCAAGCAGCATGTTACTTAAATAAAACAGAAGTGTTGACAGTGAGTTGACTCAGAATTATTAATCATTGTTTACACCGTTTTTCACATTTGTACAATGTGCATAATGTTATATACCTACACAAAACATACTATACTGGATGGCTGATATACAAATGCTGCTATTTAGAATGACCTAAAGCTACCTACTGAATTCAAAACCTTTAGGGTGAAATTTTGCTTTTACTATTACTGAGAACTTGATTACTCAGTTTGCAACAACATATTACTCAGCACTTCAGGACACTTTATTTTACAGGGGGAATCCACAAAAGCAGATGAAATATTAAAAATAATAACCGTAAAACAGCACTGTAAATGAAATACATGAAATACGTAATCTTAAATCAGTATTGTAAAGCAACATTGTGTTAGCTTAGGTTAGGTTAGTTTTGCATATGAGTGGGGTGACAGGGTCCTGTGTTATCGAAATATTTACAATTTGGGTAGTGTTTATGCAATCATTTCAAGGTAAATGCATTAATCAATCATTGTAGCATATATTACACTCATTTATGCACATTTATTAGCTAAATATCCGCCGCATAAGCGAAATAAAACCACTTCATCGACCGTACGAAATTTTCTCATAAATAAAACACGAAGCTTGAGCGCACAATAAAACTTACAAGATCGTAATCAGCAATAAAAACTGCATCCATTGCACTATGTTTCATTCGTTTTCTCGAGCGGACGATTTTGTAAATATTTACCAAACTTTGCTATAGTCTACAGTTTTACATGCAGCAACATTACACATTTCTTCTAAACTACAGCTACACATTTAAATTACAAAGACAAAAGATAATGTACAAATATGAGCAGCATACTACTTACATGAAACAAACTGTTGGTGTTGCAGATGCCACTAATTGAATTCACTCGAAATTATTGTCTTTCACTATTCACACTATTCACCATGTTATATACACACCGGCAACTAATACACATAACGCTGCAATTTATTGTAATTAAATACTGAATTTAGAAGCTTTATGTTGTAATTTACCTTTTGTTTTAACTGAAAGTTTCTGATTTTTAATTTGCATCCGGGAATGCAACAGTTACGGTGCATTGTCGTGTTTGAGGTTAGGTTGTAGTATGGCAACATTAATATACACTACTGGAACAGTTTTTCTTCAACAACCTCTCACCACTGTAATCGTGACACAAATTGTACTTGCAAACAGATAAATTAACCACACTATACGGCTAATGTAGCCATAGTCCTAGATGGAACACAATAAACATGAACACGTGGATAGCACACGGCACAGTCAAAACGTTATTACATTTATTCCTGTTCCTATACTGCCCAAATAAAACTTTTGAAACACTCGCTTTGCTAATATGAAGACAAACTTACATAGGAATTATTATAAGAAACAATAACTCGAAGACATAGAAAATAATACGAAAAACAGCGTGTGGAAACACCTCAGAAATCATCGCCACCAGCCGACGCCATTTTTGTACAACTTAGATGGCAGTGTCAGGTCCGTTAATCTAGAAGGTCCTGGACCAGCGCATATTCACGTTTACCTAGCAACCTCCCCTCTTGCCTCTCCCTGCCGAAAAAGCAACCATAAACTTACACTCGGAGGTTCACAAGAGAAATTAAACCTGGGGAACATCTATGCAAGCTTTGGCGCGTATGAGTGCTATCTGAGCGACTAAAAAGTTTTTCATGTGATAAAAACAAAAAATGATTGTTTAAACATATACTTTTATAATTTGGAAAAACAACCTTTTTCCGGGGGTTCACTGAACCACTGAACACATAGGACGCAACACCCCTGTATATTGGTGATAGTAATTATTTCTATGGAGTGTTTATTACATTTGTATTTGTATATTAACGTTTTGAAAGGTAGTGACTGCTGCTCCTAAAGAAATGCGGTTAAAGAACGAGGGTTATGTGAACATTTATAACCTAAATGTAACGATGTTATGATAATATAGATATAGTGGATTTCTTTATTTCAGTAGCATTAATTTGGTTTTTCACTGGCTTCAATATAATTCATGCAAATAGCTATTAGAGTGTGTTTATTCATTACAGCATAATTATTAAACTGTTAGAAAATACGGTCGCTTCACTGTAACGTAACGTACGTAACCGGCGTTTTGAAGATATGGATTTATTTAAGTCTGTGTTTATAGATTTGCATTCACTTAATTGGGGCAAATGTGTAGTGTGCCAGATTGTACTTTAATTATCTGCCAAGCAAGCAAGGACACATTTGACCATTTTCGTTTCTCTCTGAACAGTGGATTCGTGCTACACAGTTGATTTTGTGCCCTATAAAAGTGCTTGTGTATGTATTAAGCATTTTTCTGAAAGAGATACCTATCATTAAAGTAGACTCACTACGTTTCCATGGGGAATTGAAATCGATTTAGGTCCAATCCCATTCTCAATACTATCCGCGTTTCCATGTTGAATTCAATCCGGAATGAGATTGATTTGGATGCGCAAGGCTGAAGCCTAAATAATTCAAGCTTTTATGTTGGTCACTTGGTTTATGTCGGCGAAACTGTAAACAAATAATGTTTCTGCGTTTTTACTTTCTCTACTGGTAAGTAGGGGAAGTATTGTATTCCACCCAAAAATTCGATGTCAAGATTTCACCGGAAATACGTGTTTTGAGGCCCCCTGAATCCAAAAAAAGGCATTTTTAGAAAAAGGTCCGCGTGTGTGTCTGTGTGTCAGTCTGTGGACAGCATAACTCAAAAACGAAAAGTCGGTTAAAAACCAAAGTTGGTATTTAAGTGTAATGTCTTTCAAGGATGCGACACGAAGATTTTGAAGAAAATAGTCTCACCCTAAACTACCCTTTACATGGAAAATTTTTCGAAAATTTTTATTTTCTTGAAAATGGCTCTTACGATTTTTATTAAAATATATGTTTGAGATATTTTTATGAAAAATGAAATATATATCTTGAATTTTCTGGCTATAACCCCTGTAGTCGTATTTAATCTGGACGACTTTTGCATAACTGGTAAACCGTTAGAGATAGACCAAATCATACTGTACAAAAAATGTAGATCTTGCTAAAACACACAACTTATGTCCAAATAAATTTTCTTGTAGGGTGAACCATTTCGGAGATATTCCTTGTTATGTGTGTGAGTTTCGGAAAACTTAAAAAACTTTCATGAAATGGAACATCGTTGTTCGTTTTTTATGTTATGTGTGCAAAGAGAACGAAATCTCAAAGCTTTAAAGGATTTGACTATCGCACAAAGTCTACTGTATTCTAATATTCTCCTTGCACCTACAAGGAAATAAGCAATAAGATAATTTGTACAAATGTTTATCTCAACTAACACGAAGAAGATATAGGAATAAGAGTTTGTAAGAATACTTAGTACAAGAGTAGAGAAAGTCATGTGAGTGCAACACATCAGATTTTTTAAGTAGATTTTGAAGTTAGTGAATGTATTTTAGAAGAATACATTGCTAGATTATAGAAACAATAAAAACTATTTTGTTGTGTTTTATCACAATACTTTCGCTAAGAGAACAAAATGACGATCGTGCAGCGAGTTACGAGTACAGTAGAAGTTAGTATATTTGGTGGATTCAAATCGATTAGAATCCGTAGGTGCTTCCATACAGCAACATTTCGATCCAATCGCACTTCTAAGAGGATCGGATAAAAGGATTAAATTTGATTTGAATCCGCGTTTCCATGCAGTATTCAATCCGGGATGACAAACCAAATGGATCTGAATTCCCTATGGAAATGTGGTAATTGCTAAGACACCAGATGACATCATTTGACCTTGCCAAGACCAAATGCAAAATTCGTATACTCCAAAAATTAACAGATTATAGTCGTCAGGTCGCGAAGGCCGCATAACTGGCTGGGAGGGCTCGGGACGCTGACCATGTCCCACCATCTAGTACTGCACTCCACTCATGACGCCTGCAGTGGGCTGAGGTGGGGGACGCAGCAGTCGGGTGGCAAGTCTTGGCTCTTCATGGGGTGTTGTGCTGGAGGTTTAGTTTATTTTAAATTATTGTTGTGTAGAGTTATACGTATATATAGTATATGCAGTATATGTTATTCAAGTATCATAAAGAACAGAACTCTGTACACAAACAAATGAAAGATGTAATTTTCAGAAGAACAATTCTCCCACAATCTGCCATACAAATCCTGCTAGGTGTTTACACTTCACTTGTAAGTTTTTCTTATTAATGCTTTTGAAATGCGTGTTTTGTGAGATTTTGTGTTCATCGTGTTTATGTACTTATGTATTATATATTATTAATATGTATTATTATTGTTATTATTATTATTATTATTATTATTATTATTATTATTATTATTATTATTATTATTATTATTATTATTATTATTATTATTATTATTATTATTATTATTATTATTATTATTAATTTTATTATTATTATTATTATTATTATTATTATTATTATTATTATTATTATTATTATTATTATTATTATTATTATTATTATTATTATTATTATTATTATTATTAATTTTATTAATTTTATTATTATTATTATTATTATTATTATTATTATTATTATTATTATTATTATTATTATTATTATTATTATTATTATTATTATTATTATTATTATTATTATTATTATTATTATTATTATTATTATTATTATTATTATTATTATTATTATTATACTTATTATTGTGTATTTTAGAGCTATTTTACTTGCTATTAAGAACGCCGTTTCTCCACTGTAAATAAAGAGAAGGAAAAAAAATGTTTCCTAAGAAAACTATGTCAGTGCCAATTATTTATCAGTGCTGGCTGTGCTTGTGACGAAGATTAGTGACCTCGAGGGAAAAGTTATTCATCCATTTTCAAGGAATAAGAAGAGGAGAGCCAAGTTCCTGTATAAATAGGTAGTCATGGCTATTCTACATTTTATTTTACTTTGTGCACTACCTAAATTTTAATGCACCAGCCGCCACTGATAGGTACATGCTGAATATACCTGATCAATAAAAATATGCAAATGCATTAAGTTCCAGTCTGTTTATAAATCAAAAAGTATTTTAAGCATGAAAGAAGAGGCCAGAACGAATATCTAAGTATCATAAGAGACCCTGTGATTTTATCAAGTACAAAGAACTTCCCTTTTAAGGACATTGTCTATTTGAATTTCTCCCCTTTTTACTGTCAGTCAATCAGCATGTACTTTACTTTCAAAAGAAAAAAAAATTGGCTAACACACTGGATATGGACAGCTCTCCCAGCCAGTTGTCACAGGTGAATCAATCCAGTCATGTTCAAAGTGGCCTCTATAGTAGTAAACTTCTTTCTCAACCAGAGGATAAACCAGATTCTTTTGTTAGTTTGCTGGAATGAAGGTAAGTAATTTGCTTCAGGAATTAAAAGTTTTTAGAACAACATACTGTAAAGTGTGACTGATTTAACAAAATGCTCTAAAAGATCACTGTTTCGGGTTTATGAATATTTTTAAAATGTAAATAAAAATAATAGTAAATATTAGTTGAAATATACTTCCCTGTTATTTTAAGTAAAAAGCTAATGTAGTTAGTTGATTGTGTTAATCATGACATTCTAATAGCAAAACTCGAATTCGATTGCCTTAAAACACAAATTTTAGCTGGTTCGTATGATGTAATAAATGAAAGAAAACACATTGTTGAAGTAAACGGTGATAGTGATTGTGAAAAACAAGTATCAAATTAAAAAACAGCAACACATGGAGTACCCAAAGGTTCAATATTAGGGTCTTTATTATTTCTAGTCCATATAAATGACCTATCACTTTAAAATATATCATTATCTTTAAACCTAGACAAAACAAAAGTCGTGAAATGTGTAACTCATCAAACATCACACACTCTAATAGAAACTGGCCGGGTTCGATCCCAGGGACCCGCATGTGGTATTCGTGGTGGACGAAGCGGCGTCAGGGCGGGTTTTCTCCGGGTGCTCCGGTTTCCCCCGCCATCTCATTCCACCGGTGCTCCATCTTCATGTATCATCAGTGTCACCGCCTGCGGTGCCGTAGTAGTAAAAGCGGGCGTTAAACACTACAACACACACTCTAATAGAAACTGGGATAAACAACATGTTATATCAAATAGACATCCAATTTCTGAGCCTTCAAGCAGATAGTTATTTGGACCGAAAAGTTCACATTAAGTACCTATATTTTACCCAAACATAGCTCTGCCTATCTGAGCACTGTTTCAGTCAGACTTAACCCCTTCATGCCTGGTGTGTATTATAAGATACATAGGCTTTTTTTCCTATTTGTACTAGTTTTAACTTTTTTTTCTGCTATATTCTTGTTATACTGTCTATCACCAATTAAAAATACAATTTATATTGTAGTGTTATATATATAAGAAAAGAAGCAAAGTCCATGCAACCGCAGTCAAATGATACCCCGTCATCATCCACGCGTGCCATCATACCGATTATTTTACGTGGGCCCTCCCCGTTCTTTACCACAGGCACATTTGACTGCGGTTGCCGAGACTCGAACTCACGACCTCAGGCTTTGAGTGGCCAGTGCACTACGTATTGCCTCAACGATCATGGCTATTCAAGCCAGCAGGCTGAAGGTGTCCCAGACCGCCTAATCTAAACCGGTTTCGAATTAGAGGAAGAACGGCATAAGTAGCAAAATAATTAAGTCACGAAAGGGTTAAATTAGTACACTATCAGTAGAGAGTAAATTAATATTCCTCATGGAAAAGAAGGTTATAAAGAATTATTTCCAACACTCAAAGCAGACACTCTTGCAAAGATTTTTTAAAAGATTGAACATATTAACCTTACGCTGTATATATGATATATACAGGATGTAAATGAATAACACCAAACGAAGTTTACTGGTAATAGAGCGTTCCTGGACAACGAATTTGAGATAGGAAACCTATGGTCTAGGATTACAAATTATAGAACTGTGCCTTAAAATTGTTTGAGGGTATGCACGCTACTGATCATGTCCACTGCAACTGTAGCGCATGACGAAAGAACAAGTGGAAAATTCCGTAGGGTGTCTGTTTAGCTTAATGCCTATGGTGCTACGACGCGAATGTAGGCACGTATTAAAAGCACAGGCTCAGATATCCATAAGCCCATACTTTTTATTTTCCTTCCTTCCTACCTCCCTCCCTTCCCTCCTTCCTTACTCCCTCCCTTCCTCCCTCCCTTCCTTCCCTCCCTCCTTCTTTCCCTGCCTGCTTTCTTCCTTCCCTCCTTCCTAGCACCTTCCCTACCTCCCTTCCTTATTACATCCCCTTCTCTCTTCCTCCCTCACTCCCCGCCTTTTTACCTCGACCTCTCTCTCTTCCTCCTTCACTCCCCTTCCTTCCTCCCTGTCTCCCACCCTTCCTGCCTCCTTTGCCGCCTCTCTCTTCCTCCCTCCTTTCCTTTCCTCCCATTCTCTCTTCCTCCCTTACTTCCTCCGATCTTTCCTCCCTCCTATCCTTCAGCCCTCCTTACCACCCTTCCTTTCTCTCTTCCTCCCTTCCTTGCTTCATTTTTTGCTTCATAAGAGCATGCCTAGTCTCTTTTTATTTACAGGAAACATTTGTGTAGCGTTGTAATTGTTCAACTGATCTTTAAACTTTTTGTTTAACTATTATTTACACTTAAAGGCACTACAGTCCATATCGGACCAGGGCTTGCCAACCCGACTGCCGGCCTCACGCTCACATGCGCAAGATAGAGGTGGGCGATCATCCAATCGATACGGTGAGGACATGTGGTCAGCATCTCGAACCCCCAGCCGGGAAATGGCTTTCATGACCAGCGCCGCGCACCTATCGCAAGCTCCTCAATTTCTTCACGATGCTGAGTGGGCACCGGTCCTATACCCGGGACTTAAAATCCGTACCCCCAGGGGTGGGATCGAACCCAGGCCGATTTCGTGGCAGGGAACCAGAGCATGACACACTAGCCCACTACGCCACGACGCAGGACTTACTTACACTTGCATGACCTAAACAGTACGTATAGTTCCTCCCTCCTTCCCTTCCTTCCTTCATTCCTACCTCCCTTCCTTCATATCCTTCCTCCTGTCCTTCCTCCCTTCTTCCCTTCCTTCCTCTCACCCCTCCTTTCACCCGCCCTTCCTTCCTAACCACAGCCCATCCTTACTTCCAAACTTCCTTCCTCCTTCCCTTTATTCCCACCTTCCTTCCTCCCCCTTCCGTCATTCTTTCTGTCTTTCGTCCTTTCTCTCGTTCTCTCTCTCTCTCTCTGTCTCTCTGTCTATCTGTTTCTCTGCATCTCTGCCTCTCTACGTCTCTGACTCTCTGCCTTTCTGGCTCTCTGACTCAACTGTGTGACACAACACACACACCACAACACACACACCACAACACACAAACCACAACACACACACCACAACACACGCACCATAACACATACACCACAACACACACACCGCAAGACACACACAGCAACACACATCCCATAATACATACACCACAACACACACCATAACACATACACCACAACACACACACCACAACATACACACAACACAGACACCGCATCACACATTACACACACACCACAACACACGCACACAAAAAGTACACACAACAACACACACATCTCAACATACACACCACAACACACACACATACAACGCAATACACACAACACACACCACAAAAAGCACACACCACAACACACACAGCACAATACGCACACACCACAACAAGCACACACCACAAAACATAACCCACAACACAGACTCACACGAAACACACACAACACACACCACAGCACACGCATACACCACAACACAAAAACCACAATACACACCACAACACACACCACAACACAGATACACCACAACACACACACCACAACACATATTACAAGAAACACGCACAACACACACAAAACATACACAGCACAACACAAACCACAATATACACACCACAACGCACAAACCACAACACACACAAAAACACAACACACACAGAAACACCACAACACACACAAAAACACTACCACACGGCACACACCACACCATACCACACACACACCACAACATACACACATAACACACCATACACTTACTATACCACACACTACAACATATACACAAACCACAACACACCACAACAAACACACACAACACGCACACCACAACACACCATAAAAAGGACCACAACACGCACACGTCAACACACAGCACAACACACACCACAAGACACACCACAACACAATAAACACAACGCACACATCAACACACGCCACAACACACGCCACAACACACGCCACAACACAGGCGACAACACACACAGCACACACCACTACACAAACACACCTCTTAACACACAGATGAACCACAACACACACACCAAAACACACACAGCACAATACACACACCACAACACACAAACACACCACAACACCCACACAAAAACACACACATCATAACACACAACACACACAAAAAACACCACAATAAACGCAACTTACATCAACACACACCACAACACAGGCGACAACACACACCACACACCACTACACAAACACACCACTTAACACACACAGATGAACCACAACACACACACCAAAACACACACAGCACAATACAGACGCCACAACACACAAACACACCACAACATTCAGACAAAACACACACAACACAACACACACAAAAACATCACAGCACACATACGACAACATAAACAAAGCAGTACAACACAAACACCAAAACCCACCACACACACCACGCACATCACAACACACACCACTACAAACACCACAACACACACACAGATCACATAACACAATACACACACCAAACGTACTGAAACACACACGTTGCAACGCACGCACCACAGCACACACCACAACACACACAACACAAGACACACACATCAGAACACAATCACACCACAACACACCACACCACAGCAACACTCAACACACCACATACACACCACGCACCACACCACACACACAACCATAACACACACCACAACACACACCGCAACACACACTACAACACACACTACATAATACAATACCACATTATACAGGCAACAGCACACACACCAATACACACCTACTCCACAACACACACTACAACCCACATACCGCATACACATCATAACACACACACACCACAGCACACTCACCACAACTCACACACCACAGCACACACACCATCCACACCACAACCCATACACCATAACACACATACCACAACACAAAAAGACTGCAACACACCAACACACCACAGCACACACCACACAGACCACACACACATCTCAACACACACACCTCAACAAACACACACACACCACAACACACACAGCACAACACACAAACCACATAACACACACCACAACATACCACAACACACATCATAAAACACACACACCACAACAACCACCACAGCTTACACACCACAACAGACACATCACAACACACACACACCACTTAACACATCCCACAATACACACACACCACAACACGCACACCACAACACACATACCACAACAGACACACCACAGCACACACACTGCAACACACCCACTCCACAACACCCAGACCACAACCCACACAACACAACACATACACCAGAACACACACACCACAACTCACTCACACCACAACACCCACAGAAACACCACAACATACTAAAAAACGCCACAACACACTGCACACATCATCACATGACTCCACACACCACGGCACACACACACCACACCCACCACGGCACACACACACACCACACCACACCACACCACACACACAAATAGACATACCACAACATACATGCACAACACAACACACACACCATAACACTCCACACCACAATATACACACACCACGATACACACACACCAAAACAAACACACACACTACAACACAACACACACCACAACCCACATACACTATTACATACACAACACACACACACCACAACACACACACCACAACAGACACACACGCACCACAACGCACATACTCCACAACAAACCCACAGCACTACACACACACCACAACACAAGACACACACCACAACACACACAAAAACAGCGGAACAAACACACAGACACACCAAAATACACTGTAAACACACAATAAACCACACCACACAAAACACTACACTGCCACCACACACACATACCACACGACAGACACAAACATACATACAACAACACACATACCATAACATACACACACCACAACAAACACACACACACACACACCAGATCACACACACACCACAACACACACAACACAGACGACAACACACACACACAGACACACTCACTCACACACACTGCCATTTTGCATTCAGGGGGTCCCGAAACATATATTTTTGGTGAAATCTTGACAAGGAAATTTTGGGGGTTGAATACAATAATTCTCATACTTACTGTACATTGTAGGGAAAGTAATAAAGCTTGTGTTTGCTATGTCAAAAGAAAATGTACATAACATAATTATAAAATCAATACACTGTTTCTATTCGGTTGTTTGTAAAGACATGTGTGGTACATAAACAAATAGAACTGGAAAAGGGGTGGCCTGCATTTGGTAAGTAGAGAGGGTAAATACTAGATTGTTTCTTATCACCCCTCTTCCCCGTGCCTGACCTGAACACATATGAAAGTTGCAATAGACATCAGGAATGGGTAGGTCACGGAGAGTGAACAATGTGCATATGTGAAAATAGCATTTCTCTTAGACAGGAATCTATGTGAGTGCTACAGAGCTATGAGAGGCCCAGTGCAACAACTCACTATGAACTTAACAGTGTCAAACATCCTTTACAGCCACGGGGATGCGGATGGCCATATTTCCCTAGTTTCAGTCCCTGTGATTATGATCTCATTCCCAAAGTGAAGCAGCTATTGCATGAGAAGCGTTTCGTTTCACTAAAACAGCAGGCATTTTTATAGTTCTTCAACTAGCAACAGCTCAGGTCAGGATGTCAGTGATACCAGCAGTAGTCAGTGCCTTTCCCATTACCTACCCAAAAAATAGAACTGTTGATGTACTTGGAGACTACTTTGAAGACTGCTAAAACCTTTGGATTACCTGTGGAACCAGTATGTGATAGATTTTCAATCCTGTGTAAGTAGTTGTGTCTAAATTTAGCTTATGCAGTGAACCAATGTTGTCCAATGGCCAATGCCCAAATTGTCTAAGGAAATTGTTGATATGAAAATACCAGAGATAGTTAAAATTTTCAATCTCAGAACAGCTGGGAAGAATTTAATATTGGAGACAGAATCTGAAGAAGACCTTAATTAGGTCATAAATAGCGCAAAATTTTAAAGGGAAAGTTTAAGATTTGACTCACCCAAGAAGAGGAAGCTTCTTCTGGTAATGTATGAAGTGTTATCAGCAATTAACAAAGAACAGTTAAAATAAGATATTTTGGGAGCTGTGTAACCAGACAAGAGTTTAATAGAAAATTCAAGCAAAAATTTAAACCAGGCCCAGAAACAGGGCAATCATTATCATTTGGTGCAGGTGTCCTCTAAACTGTGTACGAAAATAGTCAATTTACAGTGGCAGACTTTTCCCTGGTTTACAATCCATCAGCATGAAGGACTTTCATATGTGTAGCACAAAGCCTAAAATGCTATGATTATGGATATGTTGCGAAATGTAGTAATAAAGACAATATAATCTGTGGTCCATATGCAAGAAAGAGTATGTGTATAAGGACTGCTCCAAAAAGAAGAACCAACTTGTTTGCATTCCATGCAGTATATGAAATAAAAGTATGTGAAAGGAAACAAGACCGTCCCACCTACAAATTTATGTAGGAAAGACTTACTGCCAAGATAGATTATGGACAAGGAGAAAGTGGATAAATTAAAGAGCAATTCAAACAAAAGAAATACTCAAAGTAGGATTAAGAGAAACCATAAAAGATTTATCACACATAAATTTAAAGTAAAATACAGGATTAATGACATAGATAAAGAAGCCTAGACAGAGGATAAGGAATTTACTGTAGAATATTTGATAAGTAAATTAATAGGATACCAGGGTAAAATAATGGATGGTAAACCTAATTTACTTCCCAAACTAAAAACTCATAATATTAACTATGAAATGGAGACTAAGCAGATAACAGCAGGGGACTGTGATGGTTTATTAAACAAAGGAATTAGTGCAGAAGAAGAGAAAACTAAGGAAAAAAGTAGAAGAGGAAGTGGAAGAATTGGCTTTACATAGGAAGACACAAAGAAGCTATTTTTGTTTAAATTTCCATGATTAAATTGGGATAAAAATATGAAAGTAAAGGTAAACTCAGATATAAACACGCCAAAGGTTAATTAAAACAACAGTAATAATGATGATAAATTCAAAGGACACAAAGAGTCAAATTCATATATAGAAGAAGAACATGATGACATAAATAACGGTAAAGAAAGTATAAAATCAAAATTGATTTTAAATGTGGACCAATGTGAACATTCATAGCAGTATATAACACATAATTTCATTATTATAATTATATAATATGAGACTATAAAATATGTAATATAATAATACATGTTATACCTAAAATATAAGTAATAATATATATACAATGTATAATAATATGTAGTTATTATAATTAATAATGATATATAATTATTATAATTAATTAGTAGTATAATAATTTCATAAACTTTAGAAGGAAGAATTGATAATTTAGATGTTAATGAAGTATATAACCATTTTATATCTGATGTGGAAGAATCATTTTGACATAGGGCTCATTTGCCGATTAGTGCCTTGTCAGTTTTCCAACACATCTTTCAAACACAAAAATTGTATCATAAAACAAACTAACCACAAGGCCAAAAATAATAGGAGTAATAATTATAGAGAATGTCTCTTTGGCATACTTATTAAGCAGTTAGGTAATAATACTAAAACCAAATTTAAACCTAAAAGGGCTTTACCCACTGCTCCCAAACTAAACACGCCAATGCCAAGGAACATTTCCACCATTAGGCTTTTCAGAGTTCATAAATTGACTAGACAGTTGACTGATGAGGATTTAAGATAGATGCCAAACTCACTCTTATGGAAACTCTGGGTACATTTAACTGAAATAATTGTGACGAGTATAGAGTTATCTAAATTGGAAAATTCCCAGAAAAGTAGGATGGGTGATCAGCCTGAAGCCTGGTGTGAGAGCGAAGAACTGGATGATATGAAACGATGATGAAAGATGATAGGAAAGGTGATGATGGAGCAACTGGTGGAATGACGATGGGGAAAACCGGAGAAAACTCACCCCTGCATTGGTGTGTCCACCTCACATCCCACATACAGATGCCTTGGATCGAACCTGGGTCACGTTGGTGATAGTCAAGCGGTCTAACTGCTCAGCCACGGAAGAATTACACTTTGATGTATTATGTATTTGGAATCTCACAGGTACAAAGGAAGAAGAACAACTTCCCAATTAGAGCTATAATGATAAGTGAGGGTGAGAATCTAATGACATCTATTATTATTTATAATTCAAATTTGCAAATAGTTAACATCACAGAAGTCGAGGATTCATATACGAGTTGTACTGAAGTTACACAAGATAGCAGTAAATTGATTTCAACAAACCAATATATCCAATACTGTCATCCTATTGATCCATGTATAACCAAATTGAAAGAAGTCAATAATATTTTAATACTATGTGCCAAATCTTTGGCAGCAATGCTAACGTCAAGCCTTATTAGACCTCCAGCGCAACAGCTTTCCGCCTAGCTTCTGCGTCTCCCACTCTGCCCACTATAGGCATCATGAGTGGGATGCAGTACTGGAGGATGATATGTGAGTGCAGCGCTACAAGCCCACCCCCCAGTTATGTGGACTTCATGACCTGGGGTTGCTACTTCTGCATCAAGTAACTCCTCAAGTGGCCCCTCCCAGCAGGGGAAAAATTTCCTATGCCAGTACCAGAGATCAAACCCTGGTGCTCTGTGCCAGAGGCAAGTGCATTACCACTGCACTATGCAGGTGATCGTCAAGTCTTATTGGTGGTATAATAAGATCAGAAATAAAAGAGAAGAAAAATTCGAAGAAAGTATTGATGAATTAAATGTTTATTAAACATGAACTTAACATTCCTCCTTTCGAAAACAGAGTTGGTGTTACAGCAAATATTGACATTACTTTATGTAACTTAAAAGAAAAAAACAAAATCTTGAATTGAAAGGTCGGTCAGAGCGAAGCCTGAGAAGAAGAAGAAGAAGAAGAAGAAGAAGAAGAAGAAGAGGAAAAGGAAGAAGAAGAAGAGGAAGAGGAAAAGGAGGAAGAAGAAGAAATAGAAGAAGAGGAAAGAGAGGAAGGAGAGGAAGAAGAAGAGGAGGAAGAAGCGGAGGAAGAAGAAGAAGAAATAGAAGAGGAAGAAGAGGAAGAAGAGGAAGTAGAGGAAGCAGAGGAAGAAGAGGAGGAAGAAGAGGAGGAAGAAGAAGAGGAAGAAGAGGAAGAAAAGGAAGAAGAGCAGGAAGAGGAAGAAGAGGAACAAGAGGAAGAGGAAGAAGAGGAAGAAGAGGAAGGAGAGGAAGGAGAGGAAAGAGAGTAAGGAGAGGAAGCAGAGGAAGAAGAGGAAGAAGAGGAAGAAGAGGAGGAAGAAGCGGAGGAAGAAGAGGAGGAAGAAGAAGAAATAGAAGAAGAGGAAGTAGAGGAAGCAGAGGAAGAAGAGGAAGAGGAAGAAGAGGAAAAATTTAAATAAAATTATTTTCTTATTTAACGACGCTGTCAATTGCCAGGATCACATCAGCGTCGCCGGTGTGCCGGAATTTCGTCCCGCAGGAGTTCTTTTACATGCCAGTAAATCTACTGACATGGAGCTGACGTTTTTAAGCACACTTAAAAACCATCGGCCTGGGTCGGGTTTGAACCCGCGACCTTGGGATCAGTAGGCCAGCGTCTAACCAACTGAGCCACCCAGACCGACCGGAAGAAGAGGAAGAAGATGAAGAAGAGGAAGAGGAGGAGGAGATGGAGGAGGAGGGGATGGAGGAAGAGGAGGAAGAGGAAGAAGAGGAAGAAGAAGAAGAAGAATAAGAAGAAGAAAAAGAAGGAGTAGGAGGAGGAGGTGCAGAAGAAGGAGAAGGAGGTGAAGGAGAAGAAGAACAAGGAGGAGCAGAAGAAGAAAACTCGGTCAAAGTTGCCGTAGATTAGTATAGTTCAATTACTACACTGGAAAACTTAAATTTAAAGAAGATAGGGGAAATAAAACTATGATCATAAATTGGGATTTTAGACAAGAGTTTGATAACTCACAGCAGGAATACAAAGGGAAACCTGTGAACAAGGAAGCTAAAAATTTAGTTTAAGCAATACATAAGGCAAAAGAAAAATTTGTTCCTATACTTAAGCATATAAATGTACTATGACAATACATACACACGTCTCAAAAGGCATGTAGCAATGTTAAGAATCTTAGAGGGAATCTTAGCAAAGATCACCAATGGCAGATGATAAAGAGAGATAAATCTGAATAAATATAGAGCAGCAAAAATGCAATTCAAGGCCAGCTTAGAAGAAACTATAAAAAGTTTGTAACAAATTTTAGTTGAACATCAGCATCCAGCAAAGCTATAATGGAGAAATAAAAGCAGTTTGGCACAATTCGATAAATGTTTGCCTAGATAAATTACTTCTTTAGGATTTAAACAGGATGGACAATATTTTCAACATACAAAAAATAATCAACATGAATACCTATACACATTGAGATGCTTTACGGCGAGGCCACAGACTATGTGTATGGCGAACCATGCACACTCACACTCTGTGGCCTTGCCATAAAGCAACTGCACTGTAGAAATAACAGATTAATTTTTTCCTTTCAAATGTCTTAAATTTAGACTAATTATAAAGAAGCTATCAAAGAAGTAAGCAGCACGGCTAGGTGGCACAATAAACGAAGATTTGATAGCCCTGGAAGATAAAATTATAGAACATTTATTACAACTTTTTAAGTGATTGTATATAGAAATAATGATATTTTTATTGTTGAAAAGAGGTTAAAGCACTTATTTAGAAGAAAAGTGCTGACAAGGCCCAAAAAACCTAAAATCATATAGTCCAATTTGTTTGTTGAATTTGTTAGGAAAAGTTCTAGAACTAGTGTGTAAAGAATTAAAAGAATTTAGATTAATGACAGGTAAGGATGACAATCAATTCAACTTTATGAATTTGGCGACAAAGTCGTTAGCACTCATGTCTTCCCATACTTTTGCACTTCTGGAGGTTCTTCAGATAATTCACTGCAAATGGGTGTAAGTGCTAAAAATAACATAGTATATTTTGGCAATGTGTTATTCTTAATAGAAGGAATCAGTAGAAGGGAAGTAGGAAATAGAGCAAAATAATTTAACCAATAAGCTAAGCAATTGGCGCAGTAATATACTCCAGGTAGTTGAAAATAAATCAGAATGCATAGCCCTGAAAGGTAACCTTAATAGAAATGCATGCATAAAGTACAATGAGCAAAACAGAGGACCCCAAAGACAAGCAAAATATTGGGTATCTATTTATATGTGAGACAGAATATTAGAAGACCCCAAAAGAAAATCGTTCATGTGAATGTTTGTTAAAAGTGTAATTCGTTTTTTGATGTTGGTATGAGATAGTTAAATGACGAAAGCATGTTGATAAGGTTCATTGTTACGAACAACTAAGTTTGCCCAAAGACGTCATAAATCTTTCCATATGTGATTTTAATATATATGTATAAATATTAGAATTATATGTGTTCCATAATAAAAGTAGGGGAGGATGATTAGGGATCGCTTCCCTAACGAGAAAGAACTATTTGATGGACGCATACGCGGATGTATATGAAAAAGGCGGTGTCGCGTCAAATGACGCCAAAAACTGTTCACTCGCGTGTGTATGTTTGAGCTGAAAAGACATATTTATGTAGTGTGAACATGGAACTTTCACCAAACTTTCATCAAGCATAAGTTCCACTAAGTGAAAAAGTGGAAAGGTTTTTAAGCATTTGGAATGGTGCTGAGAGGAATTACTTAATGTAAAGTATCGATGAAGTGTTAATAAAATATTACATTGTGGTGAAGAAACATTGTGTGATATTTCATTCCATCCGTTACCACGACCTAGATAGAAAAGGAGTCTCATAGCACAGCACATTCCGTAATAATAATTGCAAAAACAGTACCATATGAATGCTCAAATTTTGGAAAACACTACACATATCTGGGAAAAATTATGAACTTCCATTAAATACCATACCAACATATCATACATTTGCTTCAACAACAATGTAAATTACAAGAGTCTGGTTAATGAAGATAAACAATGTGCAGATAAAAATGTTACTATGAAGATCTCACGGCAAGGTGTTAAGATTAATGGGAATGTTAAGTATCTCATCCACCCTTGTCCTATTAGTAACTACAGCCATATTGCCAATTGATTTATTAATAAAATTAAGAGGTGCAGTTTTTTGGTTTAAGAAAGGAAACTTGGAGAAACTTGATGCACTAATTAGCACAATGTAATAATACTTATACATGATACAAAATTTACCTTAAAAACTCAATGGGAGCACAAATGGGAAAATACTGAAGCAGGAAGAAAAACTTTTAATTTATTTAATAATATCTCATATTATATCAGTATACAGATATAAGAGCACAACTCAAGGAAGGTATTTGAGGAGATTCAATGCTATCAAAAGGAGTGGAAAGACCATGTTTTAAGGATGCCCTCTTCGAGATATCCACGGCAAGCTTATTTTATCAACCCTCTGGACAAAAAATTTTGGATGGCAAATGAAAATATGGACTGATCAATTTGCTTAGTCATAGAACATGCCTTTGGCCTAAATCTTGTTAAGAAGAAGAGAAGAAGAATATCTCAGAAAGACTAAGGTTAAAACCAGTGGCGTATGCTGGAGTTGTGACTATCACTAGACCTACTGTAGCCACGCTGTGGCCAAGTGGTTAGACCATTCACCTCTCTCCAAAGCAACCCAGGTTTGATCCCAGGTGATCACACATGGAATTTGTGATGAACAAAAATGGCAGAGGGGCAGTTTTCCTCTGGGTTCTCCAGTTTCCCCCGCCATCTCATTCAACCAATGCTCCATCCTCATTCCACGTGACATCAGTGTCACTGCCTGTGGTGCTGTATGTAGAAAATCAGGTGTTAACCATTGCTCCCCCCCCCCCCAAAAAAAAGACTAGGCCTACCAGATCCAGACAATAAGGGGTTGCTGATTCAATGTTAACTTCAGGAGCAGTGCATTTAAACAAATTTGTCTTGAAATAAGCTAAGTAATAATTATAAAGTTAAATGAACAATTTTACCATACCTTAAGAGGTAGAACTGGAACTTAAAAATTCAATGCCACAACTGGGATTTGAACCAACTGGCTTGAGAATTTAATGCCATTCTGGTAGTTTGTCACAATAGCTCAGTGGTTAGAGCGTCCGCCCGGCAAGCGGAAGGTCTGTGGTTCAAATCCCAGTTGTGGCATTGAATTTTTAAGTTCCAGTTTTACCTCTTAAACTTTACCCACACACGGCTTGTGTGTTTAAAAACACCAACAGTAAGTTTGTTGGCATAAATAAATAATAATTACCATGTGAAGGTTATTTAATCCTGGGATATAAAGTACTTACAATAGTAAGTCACCATTGGGGTAATTGTTTCTGATGTGAGACTGCCTTTGTGGTTTACCAGGAGAAATACGAACTGGCTTGAGAATTTAATGCCATTCTGGTAGTTTGTCACAATAGCTCAGTGGTTAGAGCGTCCGCCCGGCAAGCGGAAGGTCTGTGGTTCAAATCCCAGTTGTGGCATTGAATTTTTAAGTTCCAGTTCTACCTCTTGAAAGTGTTATATTCATTTCAAAACTCTTCTAACAAATCCATTCACATCATTGCAAATTAAGGTAGTTGTTGCAAATATGGCCACCTTAATTTGAATTTTTATTTTCTGGTTATGGTACTCACTAAAAGAAAAATATATAACTAAGCAAATACTATGTCTAATTGGCTGTACTTAAAAATATGTAATGACTTACTTTAAACCCTACTATTTCTAATTGCAATTCTTTAAGAACGTTGCATCCTGTATATAATATGCCCATGTGAAGGTAATCCAATATTTATGTGTAAGACAATATTACTACACTTAATTAAGTTACATGGCAGATTGGCCATATTAGTTGTATTGGTCATATTTGCATCAAGTACCTTATATGAAATGAGATGGTACTTCTAGACCAGAAAGTCTCCAATTATAATTCTTTTCATTAAGTAAGAATCTTAATGAGTGTGATTAGATATAATTGAGTAAGATGTAAATGTTGTTTTTGATGCATACATGTAACTGTAGTTGTAATTTTAAAATTATATTTGTAAGCCTTGAAAGTATAACATGTAAAGCATTCAGGGACCTGAGTTTTTAAAAGCTAGAATCTTGTACATTTTAGGAAAAAAAGCCAGTTAAAAAGTCTCTCTATCCACTTATCTATTGTTATATCTCAAAGAGTGTTTCTCCTTTGTTGCATTATACAATAACATACTGTAACAGAAAGAGGGAACATCTCACTGGATATAACTTAGAGAATTCCCTGATCCTAGGTGGCAGTTTAAAGGAGGGGATGGAGAAGCCCCAATGAAAATCTGCAAATTAGGTACAAAACGATAAAGCATGTAAAATCATCTAGAAAGCCCACCAATCAGAATTAAGTCAATTGCAGGTGCCCGTGTGCTTAAAGGTGCATGAAATTGCAAAACTTAGGACAGTCGCCATACAGTCTTCATGTAGTTGTTATACAGCCTTTATACAGCTTCGGACAATCTCACACACACTATCAGTAAAAGATGTTACCACAAATCAGTACGTCAAGTGAATCAAATGTGATTATTGTGGCTTAGAAGTGTGTCGCATATTACTGTGTCACACATAATGGAACTAGTCTAGTGCTAGAGGAGAAAAGAAGAATCATTGCGGTGATAGTTTCTTTTTAAGCTGCGTTGGTGAGTGCCATCAATGGGAAGCAAAAGATAGTGTTTTCAAAAGAAAGTGAACGTTCAACTAGTGGTGAATAGAAATGTAAAATAAATCTAATAAAATTCAGGAATGTCACTCCTGAATCAAACCACACCAATTGTTTTCACTGTCTTTCCCACTACCTGAGGTAACTGATCCTTTTTACCAAAGGATAGGGTCCATGCTATACAAATGAGCCAATAGTGAGACTAGCTGAGGACGGGCATCAAACCCAGGACAGAATGACGACAAGGTAAGAAGGTAGCCAGATCCATCAAAGAGGAGAGCAATGACCACTAGAGCGAGGTTTGAAACAGGTACTGCCTCAGAAATCAAATGGACTTGATGTGTAAAGTGAAGTTTATAAACTATATGAACTGATTTTAATATTTTCTTCCACTACTGCAACTACAGAAACGAATAAGATCTTATTTATGGGCAACAGAAAGACAGATTGGTCTGAGCTACTTTGTTATCTTCTTGTTCCATTGAGAAGACACAATGAGGGATTGCTTTTTGATAGTGTGACAACACAATTTACCCATTAAGAAATACACCTGGAGTTTATCTACATATATAAATAGGTATGGTAAATATTATTTATTTATGGCAACAAACTTACTGTTGGTGTTTTTAAACACACAAGCCGTGTGTGGGCAAAGTTTAAGAGGTAGAACTGGAACTTAAAAATTCAATGCCACAACTGGGATTTGAACCACAGACCTTCCGCTTGCCGGGCGGACGCTCTAACCACTGAGCTATTGTGACAAACTACCAGAATGGCATTAAATTCTCAAGCCAGTTCGTATTTCTCCTGGTAAACCACAAAGGCAGTCTCACATCAGAAACAATTACCCCAATGGTGACTTACTATTGTAAGTACTTTATATCCCAGGATTAAATAACCTTCACATGGTAATTATTATTTATTTATGCCAACAAACTTACTGTTGGTGTTTTTAAACACACAAGCCGTGTGTGGGTAAAGTTTAAGAGGTAAAACTGGAACTTAAAAATTCAATGCCACAACTGGGATTTGAACCACAGACCTTCCGCTTGCCGGGCGGACGCTCTAACCACTGAGCTATTGTGACAAACTGCCAGAATGGCATTAAATTCTCAAGCCAGTTCGTATTTCTCCTGGTAAACCACAAAGGCAGTCTCACATCAGAAACAATTACCCCAATGGTGACTTACTATTGTAAGTACTTTATATCCCAGGATTAAATAACCTTCACATGGTAATTATTATTTATTTATGCCAACAAACTTACTGTTGGTGTTTTTAAACACACAAGCCGTGTGTGGGCAAAGTTTAAGAGGTAGAACTGGAACTTAAAAATTCAATGCCACAACTGGGATTTGTGGAAGGTCTGTGGTTCAAATCCCAGTTGTGGCATTGAACTTTTCAGTTCCAGTTCTACCTCTTAAACTTTGCCCACACACGACTTGTGTGTTTAAAAACACCAACAGTAAGTTTGTTGGCATAAATAAATAATAATTACCATGTGAAGGTTATTTAATCCTGGGATATAAAGTACTTACAATAGTAAGTCACCATTGGGGTAATTGTTTCTGATGTGAGACTGCCTTTGTGGTTTACCAGGAGAAATACGAACTGGCTTGAGAATTTAATGCCATTCTGGCAGTTTGTCACAATAGCTCAGAGGTTAGAGCGTCCGCCCGGCAAGCGGAAGGTCTGTGGTTCAAATCCCAGTTGTGGCATTGAATTTTTAAGTTCCAGTTCTACCTGTTAAACTTTGCCCACATACGGCTTGTGTGTTTAAAAACACCAACAGTAAGTTTGTTGGCATAAATAAATAATAACACTTTCAGTTTACTTTTCAAAGACAGTATGTCGGAATAGGAAACATATGGATCTCGCAGTTCACATAATACATTTGTTGGAAAACTTTTATCGTAACTCGCAAAATGTTTAGAATCCAGTAAGGCCAGAAATTTAAACTGTTTCTGAGATTCAAATCTTAATTTAATTTGAGTTACTAACATGTCCAGGACTTCACATAAAATCCTTATGTACGATGAGGGGGTTTCATCTTCAGGACAGTTTCTCTCTCTAGGCTTTTCTTCATCCTCTTTATTAGCAATGCTCATAGTTTTTGACCATATTTCTTCAAATTCTATGTTTCTAATTGTTGATTTTCAATGTTTATACAAAGCTGTGATTAAATATGCTAAAATTGCAAAACCTGTCATATTTCAGGACGTTTTCTCAGTTGCAAACAACAAGCATCACCAGCAATAAAGCTTATATAATTCGCATGAACCAGCCAGTCACACATACTTATCATCAGGGTTAGGATTTTTAGGGGCAAATTTCAGATGAAAAAAGGAAGGGAAAAAGTGCTCAAATAAGTTAAAAAAAGGGACAAAAAGGTGCTGGTTTATTCAACTAATACAGCAATTTCTCTTTCCACTATTCTAATTTATTGAATTACAAACGAGTGCATCAAATTATCACTCTTCAGAGGAAGGAAAATATATGAAGCTGTTATACTTCAAGACATTAAGCCTCTCTACATTTTTAAAAGTAAGTCTGTTTCTATTAGGAGATAGAATGTCTTTGTAGATGCTAAAGCTTCTTTCGACCTCCACAGAAACCAGTGGGGCAAATCTTGTATTCACTCGGAATGGCAATTCTACAGATGTGGTGAAATCCTCAATATCCAGATTCTTCCGAAGACTAAACTCAAGTTTGTGTTTGGCAAAACCATCTAACTGCTCCCTCACGGAAGTAAAAATATCCCACTGTTTCTCCTTTTCCAAACCTTGTTCTTCTAATAGTTTAATAGCTGCAGTCAGGTACTTGTAACTATGGACACAATATAGTTCTGTCTACAAATTATGTATTTTGTCCGGTAACAGAAGTTGCTGTGTCTTGGAAATTGTGCTTACATTGGCTGGATCCAAAGAAAGCACAAGCTCTTTAATTTTGTCAAAATTCTCATACATCATAGCAGCACACTCGATCAAAGATCCCCAGCGAGTAATGACCGAGAAATTTGAAGGGTCAGGCCAGTGGTTTCCTTGTAGACCACAACACGATTCGAAGCTTTCAGCAGAATCTTCTTCAGGGCACAGGTGAACTGATTTGCGATCTCGTATTCATTCCTTATGGATTCACAAACCCTGAGAAGGGTATGAACCAAACATGTCACAAGCTTCAACTTAGGAAATAAAGGCTTCAATTGGTTAACAGCTGAAACCATGTATGGAGCCTGGTCCGTAACCACAAGAAGAAGTTTTTCAAACTCGATACCAGCAGGTTTTTGACAAAAGTCTATAATTGATAGTGTTACTGTACTGGTATTGGCTTTCTGCAGCTCATACATTTTTAACAACATGGACTTAACTTTCTCTCCTGTTAAGGGAAAAACTAAAATGTTCAAAACATATCGTTCCATTGAGCCTATGGTTTCATCCACAATGATTCCCACATGGCAATCAGACACTTTCTCCTTGATTCTTTGTATGGTTTCTTGGTAAACAGGCTCCACATAGTTTTTTCTTAAAGTACTCTCATTGGCATTGACATCTTTGTGTATTTTTCAAGAAATCCCTTAAGGCTGGATGGTTCACCTTATTGAGATAAATTCCTGCTTGTGAAGATCTGCACACAATTCAATGTTGATTTCCTTAGAATTTTGGCTTTTTGAAGAACTCTGTTGAAATGCATTTCGTAATAGAGGCTGCCACAATATTTTTGCCTGAAGAGTCTTGTTCATTTGATGCTCAGAGCTGCAAATGTGTTGTTTGATGCACTCTCACTGGTGTTTTTCATTTAATGAAATTCCTGAATCACAAATAGTACATCGAATATGAGTTCCATCAGTGGTTGTGAAATCTTGTTTGAATTCCTGGGCCAGAACAATAAGTCGAGCAGTGAACACCTTTGGCATGGTAAAATCTAGTAATACGCTTGTTTAGTAATGTAACAAAGGACTAACACCAGTTCACTTGCTAACTCAATGTGACTGTTACACAACTCATTCACTTGTTGTCCACACTCTTATGCAGGCCTGGGGACGTCGTGTGTTCGCGTGAGAAAAAACAGGTTTCTACCGTCCCTTACGTGCGTGCAATAAAGGCACATGAACCAGTCAGTGGCGTACACGTGTTGCTTAATTGTAATTTATTACAAACACAAAATTAAACACTATACAATATTTACATAAATGTTGTAGTGCTACATTTTCAGATTATACAATGCTATTTATACTTGCAAGACTTTGAAGTATATTAATATGTAATAAACTAAAACACTTCGTAAATCACGTAAACCTGGAGTGCTACTTACTGAGTCACTGTTGAAACGTGGCACCTTTCGTGCTTCATTATTTCGTCATACTCTGGCTGCAAATTTGAACATTACAATCGCAATATGTGCACTAAATTTTCATTACTTAAACTACTGCGTGAAGCAGCTTTGACATTGTTCAGCTTACTGAAAAACTGCTCACAACATGTTATACCAAACATAGCTACAATGCGACTGCCACCAACTGTGCGATTTTCCTTTTTAGCTGTTTTTCCAAATTGCAAGCAATTTCTACAATTCGCTCGGTGACTATTCGACGAGATAAACTAAGAGATTTAAAGGAATTCACTAAATCAGGGCAAATTTCTTCAGCAGCAGTTATCAAGCATTGCTTTATAAAGTCTCCTTCAAAGAGGGGTTTAGAGGATTTGGCAGTTTTGTTTGCAATTTTAAAACTGGCGCGAACTATGTTTTAAGGGCAACTATCTTCTTGCTAGTACTGTCACTTTTGGCTTGTAAATTTTCCTTAAAACGATCCAGCATTTTTTCACGAGCCACACCTGTCAGCTTCTCTTCACCATATTCTTGCGCATGCGCATTTGTGAAATGCCTCCTAATGTTATAATGTGAAGGATATGATACTGTTGCACCACAAACCAAACAATGTGATTTTCCACCTTCGAAGACGGCGAAATACTTTTCTTCCCATTCGGCATTAAATGTTGGCGTAACGCGTCCTGCACTCATTATGAAAGGTACGTCACTGAACTGGTGTGTGCTTGCATCCTCCTCACCCAACACACATGCTCAAGGTCGTGAGCGCAGTCCTGCTCAATGTGTACGACTTCCCCAGGCCTGCTCTTATGTAACAATGCGACAATTACCAGAATGTTCTCATACTTACTGGAACTGCAGTCTCAGTGATTTCTAGTAGCTTTGAGCAGAACCCAGAATCAATTCTTGGAATTACGCATGTACGGTTACTGCTGTCTCTGCATGACCTTAGAATCTGTGTGAACAGATAACGTCTGTCACAATAAGAAACTCACATTCACGAACAGTAACCTACTAATTCTGGTGAAATCAAAAGGATACAATGACATACAATGACAATGAGTCATTGTCAGTTGCATTATTGCGGGGTGCTTTATAGTGGTAAAGTAAGAGAAAGAGGATTTATCATACACAATTATGGTACGGTTATTCGGGCCTCCTTCTTCTTCAGAGATATGCGAAAGTGGGGAAGTTGACGGGAACAAATAAGATCAGAGGAATTTACCGGTGAATGAAGCGATGAGACTCTTGAAGCTTTTCATCGAAGTTCTCGATGTACCTCAGGGCGTGGTACGGGTCTACGTCTTACAGGGATGATTAAATTTCCTTTTTATATTTTTAGTACACTTATTTATTGTTCCTTTATCACAAACGATAATACAAATATTCTGGATTGGCGTCCTTTGTCACAAGCCCTGCGGGGTTCACACAACCCGAACACGGACTACGTAATTTTGCGAGTTCGTAATCTTCTTCTATCTTTTGATGCAACCTTACTAATTATATATCAGTTCTCTGCATTTTTACTCCTGTTAACTTTTAAAACACAATGTTCTTCCACTAAACACTGTATGTGGATAACTTCTCAAATTATTCGCGGACTTTGCGATTTCCACATGACGCCAATCCCAATAATACATGAACAAGCCAAGACAATTGAAGATCTCTATCATTGCCCACTAGGACAATGATTCACAATTTTAGGGGACTTTTTCTGCCACCACTATAAACACAAATTATAACTATTTTAGGAGGCTTCTTCTAAATAATATCGCCTCAAATGCCTCTCATCAGAATGTATGTAATTTCTAACAAACACAAAAGAAATGTAACAAGCACAAAACAAAACAATACCTATATTACATACATTCTGATGAATGCCTCTCGACAATTTAATTACAGACAAGTAAACAATTTTAACATTTACATAAACATGAAGAACATATACATCACAAACATCTATATACATTGTCACAATATCTGATTGTTTTTTTTTCTTTTTTTTTTTTTAAACTTTGTGGTTTCCATACCGTAACCTCGTGATGGAATTACTGTCTGGTCATCCTCAACATTATGTCTGTATGCCTCGCCTCTCGTATTTTTCCTTTGTGAGTGCCGTACATTTTTGTTATTTTGAGTTCCTAACCTTATTCTCTCATGTTGGTATTGCTCGTTGTCGCTAACTTCCTCATCAAAAAGATGATTGGGTTAAGCCACGTAACAGGTAATTCATATTGTAAGAGTGACCTTGATTTGCTATGTGATAGATTTTAGTCAAAACATTTCAATGGAGGTTAACAATGTTACTACTATTGTCAGGTAAGTCAATCTCAGTCACATTCCTATCTACATTTACATTTTGATTTTCGTTAACATTATTGGCCTGCAATGCAATTACAGCTTGGGTTAACTTCCCAGTATTTTCTTTTCCTTTTTCTAAATTATCTTGAAATTCCTGCATGTTAATTTTTGCTTCCCCACTGAACTTACTGAACTCCTCACGTTGTAATTGCATTTCAGTACCCATAGTTTTCACAACACTGCTTGGGTTACTAATTTCTACAGCAAGATTACCCTGAGCTAATTTATTTTCATTATGAACTGTCTTAGAATTTTCTGCTATTGCATCTATCTCATGCTTCATTTTATCCTCTTTCCTACCCAGTTCAATTCTCTCAGTTACAGTAACTAAGCTACTGTCCATCTTATTTTTTAAACTACTCACATAACTATCCAATTTGTTACTTAATTGCACTATCATATTTTCTAATCTAATCTCATTACTATCCAATTTGTTAATTAATTCCAACTTATTATTGGACAATTCCAATTTCATTTCCATCATCTTTTGAGATAACTTCGTCATCTGTGTAGAGAATAATTGCATGTATTCTTTCAATCCTAATTCTGTCTCACAAACCTTTACCACTGATTCTTCACTTTTCTCTCCCTCTTTACTACCACTTAACTCTTTAACATTCTCCATTTTTTTTTTACTAATTTCCTATTTCTCAGTATCATTTAAACTATTGTCCAAAATTAATTAAATTTTTTTTTTAAATTTTTACATATAATTAGAACAGTCTTACTTGTCAAATATTTCACTTCACTAATTTCTCCTCTCTTCTAGCCACCTTCGCTGTCCTTGGGTTTCCTCGTTTCTTCTTCTTTTACTTCGCGTTGACCCAATTCGAGCCTAGCGTTGAAGCGCCATTTAGTACGGTTATTCGGGCCTCCTTCTTCTTCTTCAGAGATATGCGAAAGAGTTCCAAGCTGGCAGCCCAGCGGGGTGGACGTGTGTGTCAGCCTGCCTCTCTGTGTGTTTACGGGTGCTACGCCAGTGTATTCTTTGTTTCACTGCAAATAGTGTTATTACATACGGTGATTCTGACTGTGATTAGTGCGTGTAGTGGAGTATTTACCACTACATTTGATCTTTTCTACAATGGCTCACCAGTCGGAAGCTACCGGCCACCTTGTCAGCTCTGCATTACTTACAATCTACAATAATGATTCTACTCCACAAGCTCACACTAACTTCACTCCTGGACATCACGGCTCTGTAATATCTCCACATCAACAACCTGCATTATCCACACAACAAGCGTTAATGAACACTTCTGCAACAACAACCAACATCACAGTGAGTAAACCTATTCTTCGGCCTTCACAGTTGACAGCAACCCCCACAACGCACACATATACCAATTCTGTTCAAGACGACGATAATATGGAGTACAGTACCACACCGGACCAGTCTAATGGGACACACAATGTGCGCCCTGCAGAAGCTCCCTCAGCCAGTTCTACCAAGCGGCTCTGTCTTGCGCCAGCTTCTATATCGCCTAACATGCCCCGTTATGCTTATGCAGTACCCACTTCGAACCGCTTTCAGGCTTTAGGTGATACTCCCGACCTAGATACTACAGCTTCACCGTCTCTTGCTCCTAAAGAGAAAATTCCCCCTATCTGTCTCCGTGATATTCACAATTACCAATTGTTCTTGAAGGATGTCAAAACGTGTGTTAAATCGGATTTTCACACTGAGCTCCGAGGTTCGATTCTAAAAATTTATGCCACCACTTCTTCTGATTTCCGTTCTCTTACATCTTACTTCACCTCAATCAATCAAGCATATTATACCTTTAGAAATCCAGCTGATAAACTCTTCTCCGTTGTCATTCGCAATCTTCCTTGCTCCCTAAATGACCAGGAAGTGTACGATGAACTTTGTGCTCTGAACTATCCTGTTCAAAAGGTCACACGCTTACTTGGCAGAAACAGGAACCCACTACCTTTGTGTGCTGTAGAACTTACAAACAACGGTGAAGGTAAAAACATTCTAAATCTTACCCGGCTGCTATATAGTGTTGTGAAGGTCGAACACCGCCGCCGTACCAGTGATCTACCACAGTGCACTCGCTGCCAAAACTTTGGACATACCAAAAACTATTGCAAGTTGGAACCTCGATGTGTCAGATGTTTAGGCGCACACCATTATTCAGACTGCGCTAAACCTTCCACCACACCAGCTAAGTGCGTTAACTGCGAGCAAGATCACCCAGCTAATTATCACGGCTGTCCTTACTATGTGGCGCGGAAAGCAAGACTCTCTCGCCGATCTCAGCAACCCAGCTTCTCATCAACATCTTCACCTTCGATGCCGCGCACATCGCCTGCATCCGAACGACGTCCACAGCAGCCACGCCCGTCTCAGCAACCATCAGCCTTCCACCCAACGACCGTTCCTGGTGCGCAGCCCAGGACTTATTCTCAAATGACGTCTTCCACTTCTCCTTTTTCACCGGCCAGTTCTTCCGCTGCCCCACCCAGGGATTCTTCTTCGACGCCCTTACTGACTCTTTTCTCTGATTTGCTCTCTCAGTTATTCTCTTACTTCCGGACTCTGCTTACCCCCATTTTACCACAACTTCCACCGCTACTTAGTTCTCTTATTATTTCTTTAATTCCCAATGGCAACCCGTGATATCATTAATCTTAAAAAGTTAACCCTCCTTAACTGGAACGCTAACGGTCTCTGTGCCAAACGCGCATCTTTCGTTGCTTTTCTCACAATGCACAATATCGATATTGCCTGCGTCACTGAAACGCATTTTCTACCGAACGAGACCTTCACAGTTCCTGGCTACAAAATCTATCGCCAGGATCGTGTAGCTGAAACGGCTTCCGGAGGTGTTGCCATCCTCATCAGACGCACACTTACAGTGCAATCTTTCTACCCACTATTCCTGCACTTGAAGTGACAGGCCTTAAACTCTCCACCACGGATGGTACTAATGTCATTATTATCTGTGCTTATAAACCTCCTAATCGCCGGCTTAATACTACACATCTCTCGTTACTATTCCCGCCTGACTGCAGCACTCTCCTTTTGGGCGATCTGAATTGCAAACATTCTTCATGGGGGTGTAGGTCTACCAATCCCAATGGTCGTCTTCTTTTCAATGTTTTAAATACCAATGGGCTTTCTATTTCCGCTCCATCGGATCCCACTTATTATCCTAGCAATCCCATGCACGCTCCTGATATCCTTGATATTGGTCTTCACAGGAATCTTCCTCTCCCAACTTATGTCACTGCTTTAGCAGAACTTGATTCCGATCATTGCCCTGTTGTGATTACCTTTCAACTCTCGCCTACCTTGCTGACTTCCTTTCCTCGCCTCATCACTGGTATTGTGAACTGGGACGCTTTTCAATCTCAGTTAGATAATGCCTTAACCTCCTCTTATCAACTAGCAACTACTACTGATATTGACGCCGCGGTAGCACATTTCACTGCTACCCTGTGTAACTGTGTACGGCTTTCTACGTCACACTCTCCATGGCGGAACTCTCCACATTCATTGCCAATATCCATTCTGCGTCTTATTCGGGAGAAAAATGCTATTCGTCGGCGATGGCAACGAGAACGGCAACCTTGGTTACGTAGACGACTCAACAATTTGATACGTCTTGTAAAGGTTGAACTAGAGCGTCACCGTCTACAAACTTATCAACGCCATGTGGCGACTATATCTCCACACGACCACACCTTGTGGGATGCCACCAGCCGGATTCTTCGTGAACCTACTGTGATTCCTGCACTCTCCGATGGGAACAATCTTGTCACGGACGTCGCAGCGAAGTGTGAAATCTTGGCTGCACATTACGAACAAACTTTTGTTCTTCACACCATATCTCCAAGCGCCGCAGCTATAGAAAATGAACTAGGTGCCCAACGTCAACGAGCTACAGTTCAATCACGAATCTCCTTCACTAGTCCTCGGGAACTCTTTCATCTGATTCGCTGCCTTCCTAACAAGAAATCGCCTGGGCACGATCTTCTGCCCAACATAGTATTGAAACATCTCACCAAGAAAGCGCTTGCCTATCTCTCTTCTATACTGAATTTCTGTCTGCAAATTGGCTACTTCCCTTCCACGTGGACATTTGCTCATATCATTGTGTTCCACAAACCCAATAAGCCTAAGCATCTGCCAAGCAGCTGTCGTCCTATAAGTCTTCTGCCCACATTGGCCAAACTCTTTGAGAAGGTCATCCATCGCCGTCTAGTGCAGTACCTCACCAATGCTCACATCATTCCCTCGTTTCAATTCGGATTTCGCCCGAAACACTCTACTACTCACCAGTTACTGAGGTTAACTCAACACGTTGTCCGCGGCTTCAAGCATCGCCAATATACCCCAGTTCTTTTCCTTGATGTGGCACAGGCGTTTGATAAAGTGTGGCATTCTGGCTTGCTACTTAAACTTTATCGCACTGGTCTTCCGGACTATTTGGTACACATTATTACCAGCTTTCTCACCGGTCGCACTTTTGCAGTACGCATTGGAGGTACTCTTTCCCTTAAGTATTCTATTTCAGCAGGAGTCCCCCAAGGTTCTATACTAGCACCCACGCTCTTTAGTATTTATACCTCTGATATTCCAGATCTAGCTCCAACCTCAATTGCCCTGTATGCTGACGATACCGTGTTATATTATTCTCACTCTAGACTCCATTCCGCTATCAACACATTACATATCTCTCTTGATCGCCTCACAAATTGGTTTCGCACTTGGTGTATTACCACTAACACTCAGAAAACGGAAGCCAAGATTTTTACTCTACGCCGCTATAATTCACCACCGCCTATACGTCTTCTGAATACTCATGTGTCATGGCTCTCCTCTTCTACACCAGTTAGGTACCTTGGGATATTATTGGACACTCGGCTCACGTGGAAGCCTCATATAGACCGCAACATTACCCTGGCATCGGCTCGTCTTTCTAAACTTTCGTCTTTGCTCCACAAACACACCTCACTTGGTTTGGAATCTTCACTGCTCCTATACAAATCTCTTGTTCGTCCTCTCATTACTTATGCCTGCCAGGTATGGGGGGCTGCCAGTATGTGTCACCTACGGCGTCTACAGGTCGTCCAGAACCGATTCCTGCGAATCGCCACCAATGCTCCTTGGTTTGTACGCAACCAGCAGCTCCATCACGAACTGGGCCTTCTTCCTCTCCATCATTTCATCCGACAGCTCGCCCGACGGTTCTTCTCCAATCTACGCCACGTTCCAGGAGCTGTGACGTACAACATCGGCGTCCGAAGTCGCCGGCCAACACGACTGAAGCGACGACTTCCACAGGATCTGCTTCTTAGTGATGACACTTCTAGCTCTGACTAATCAACTGCTCCACTTCTGCTTTTCTACTATCTGTGTAATGTGTAAATTCTCACCATCACAGCCTGTATCACATTTGTATTAGTTCAGAGGGGGCCCACTGCCCTACCTCTACAATGTTACTCTTATGTTACTATGATTTTTATTTTGGTTCTACCAGATCTGTAGAGCATGTATTTACTGCTGATCGATCTAAATAAATTAAAAAAAAAAAAAAAAAAAAAAGATATGCCAAAGTGGGGAAGTTGACGGGAACAAATAAGATCAGAAGAATTTACCGGTGAATGAAGCGATGAGACTCTTGAAGCTTTTCATCGAAGTTCTCGATGTACCTCAGGGCGTGGTACGGGTCTACGTCTTACAGGGATGATTAAATTTCCTTTTTATATTTTTAGTACACTTATTTATTGTTCCTTTATCACAAACGATAATACAAATATTCTGGATTGGCGTCCTTTGTCACAAGCCCAGCGGGGTTCACACAACCCGAACACGGACTACGTAATTTTGCGAGTTCGTAATCTTCTATTTTTTGATGCAACCTTACTAATTATATATCAGTTCTCTGCATTTTTACTCCTGTTAACTTTTAAAACACAATGTTCTTCCACTAAACACTGTATGTGGATAACTTCTCAAATTATTCGCGGACTTTGCGATTTCCACATGACGCCAATCCCAATAATACATGAACAAGCCAAGACAATTGAAGATCTCTATCATTGCCCACTAGGACAATGATTCACAATTTTAGGGGGATTTTTCTGCCACCACTATAAACACAAATTATAACTATTTTAGGAGGCTTCTTCTAAATAATATCGCCTCACTTATCTTCCATTGTTGTGGGTGTGCTTTCAACTCCGGCACAGCGTTTACTGAAAGAGTTAGGCTTACTCTTCACATGCTCACAGCAAGCTGAGGAGATGTTAATCAAAAGTTAAATATTTTACGTTGATTAAAGTCATATAGAGTAAAATGGAAGGAAGCTTAAAAGAAAAAAGGGGATTATGGGCATGATTGGGGGAAAAAGGTATAAAGGTACCCAAAAAGGGGAAAGGGTCCATGAAAATATGCCTCTTTTGGCAACTAGAAACAAAACTTCATAATCTGGTATGTTTCCAAAGACCCAAAATTTACCCTAAGAAAAGAGGTGCGCACCTAATAGTCCTAACCCTGCTTATCATAATTGTTTATATTAAAATATCTTTTCTAAGGGTCCTCATTTTTTCATTCTGCTCACACTGCAAGTGCATAAGAGCTGGAGTAGGCCTTCCCTGTTTTACTATCGCTACTTATCCTTGTATTTCAACCACAAGTATATTCATTTTACTAATAGTTTTATAACACATTGTTCATCCTTTTCAAAGCATTAGCACCAGTCTTGGTACACTGTACACTATGAAATAAGTAATACTAATAGTAATATAGCAGTTGAGGACCACAAAATTGCTCTTTTCTGCTTTAAACTCCACATACTATTGCTATGCAGTCAGTCGTGTTCACACGACACATTTCAGAGATGCCTCTGTGAGTATAGCAACATGGAATTCCGAAGGCTTGGTATGCTTAATCCTACATTTCTCCGCGTTGCTTCTCTGTACCCAGATTGCAGGGGGGCCTCTTCCCGCTTCCCGCGCAATCGCCCTTCCTAGAGCTGTCTGCTGATGACGTCACACGGGAGTCTCGCAGTACCGATATTCACACGTGCAGCTTACATTTTACGATATAATTCAAATCCCATCGTACTATCTAAGTATCTCTACTCTACTCTGTTTTCTGACATGAAATGTCAACGCAGGCGTTTTAATTGAACAAAACAAAGCTCTCATTGTGTTATATTTTGTAAAACAGAAATGAAAATTATCTGTAGGTGGAAGGAACAACCATGTGCCACATAATCGTGCAATTATTACTTTGTTAAGAGCTTTCAACACGCTTTTTTCACTTTCTTTAGGATTAAGGTTATATTTGCAACGCAGCCCTTACTAAAAGGCCTTTTAATAATGTAATAAACGAAAACAGAATGTGATACTGACATTCTTTCCCTATTAAGACAGTATTTTATTGACTGAGCTGTTCTAAGAATAGCTGTGTGGCCACTCTTTTTCAGCAATATGAAAATGCAGCGCAGAGGAAAATGAAATAAATAACACAATTACGACAGCTATCATTTTTGAAAATACCAATATACTTGAAACGGAGAGAGAGGGGGGGGGGATAAGTTTTGTCTATCGCTATCACCTTATGAATCCTTTATAATGTATAATGAAATTCTATCTATGTTAACATGAATATATAGAAGGATAAGCCTTGGTAAGAATACTTTGCGCAAGAGTGAGCAAAGAAAATAATTTGTATATAGCACATCAGATTTTTATCATGGAAATATATGCTGTGCATATTTTAATACATTAAACAACTATAAATAATTTTAGTTATACATACTGCGCGTTTTCATAGATGACCTCAGTGATCAAAACTAGAGAAAATCTGATTTGAGGCTGTAAAATAATGTGATTAATTGCAAATTACGTTTATTTGTGAAATATCATCAACGTATTTTATAATTGCTAGGTAATTCCAGCATCTTGCTCCTTTTCTTTAAAATGGGAAAGAAAATATTGTCCGTATTTCCCGAATGTGAAAGAAGCACTTCATAGCTATACAGGAAGGGTCATTAGCCTTTCGTTCATGTTATACCTGAATTTCAGTACGGTGCACACCATTTGACAAAACAAAGGTCATTGTATTTCGCTTTCTTTTATCTTTCTGTTAATCTTAAAAGGGTAGTCTTTGTTGATGCTACATGTTTGGAAATACAAGTGTGTGAATTCGTGTTAAAAATGAATGTTTCTAAAAGCAAGCTTAACTGTGCTGTTGCTCAGTGTGGCAATAGAGGGACAAAAACTTCGGGAGTAATGTATCACAGATTTCCAAAAAATGACAAAGTGAGACGTACGTGGATATCTCGTTGTAAGCGAAGCGATAAGTTCAACGCCAACAATGCTCGAGTGTGCTCCGTGCATTTTCGTCCTGAGAATTCCTTATGGGTTCTCAAAATTGCAGAGCCGGAAAATGAATTACTAGGGTTACCTACAAGGAAAATTTTACGTGCCGATGCGGTGCCGTGTTTGCTGATTCCCAACTGGCATGGTGACACGCTCCCGGGTTCGAGCTCAGAAAACAGCACAAGCACCAGCCAAACTAATGAAAAGGTATGTAATGTCAAAACGTAATTGTTTATTTGGGTATGTTTACTGAGAGTAATATATGAATGTGTCTTATTAAGAGCATATACATATCCTTCTCTTGTTTCTCGTTTGGTTTTGCAATAAAAACTTATATTTCCGGTAATAACTTTAAATGTATTAAGGGTATCATTTCTTACTCGTTTCACTATTTTCACTAATCCAAAAGATAAAGCCAGGGAGGTGTGGGTTTTCTTTGATGTTCCTCACCTTTTAAAGTTACTGCGAAACCATTTTCTGGATGATGGTTTGCGGTTAGCGGATGGAACTCAAATGAACAAGAATCTTATAGAAGATCTTTTAGAACTTAAAACAGGGGATCTATCTATAAGCTATCATATCATTCCAGCACATTTAAGTTTAACTGGCAGATCTAGACAGAATGTCAGAATGGCGGCCCAGTTATTTTCTAAAAGAACAGCTCAGGCAATAAAATACTGCCTTAATAAGAAAAAAGAAGGCACTTTCTTTCAGCTAGTAAATGATGCCTTCGATGTTCTGAATTCTAGGATTCCGAAGAACGAGAAAACAATGCTCAGAAGTGGATATGGGCTGAATTTAAGAAGCCAGGAGAATACTCTGCTCCGGTTTATGGATATCGTGAGCGGAATTAGAATTGGGCGTCATAAAGGATTAGTCCAATTTCAGAAGAGCTTCATTACATCCATAAAGTCTCTTTTGGGATTACATGGAGAAATGAAAAAGTTAAACATGTCATATATATATTGACCTCTAGGCTTAACCAAGACTGCCTGGAAAACTGTTTCTCCCTTATTCGAGGACTGGGTATATTTTATAACAATCCCTCACCCTTTGAAGTAAGAAACAGAATACGCCTACTGCTTCTTACAGGCAACAACAAAATTCCAATTTCCGATGGAGCATCAGTGGAGGCGATTAATCAGACTAACCAGTCTAAACAAGACTTCGATTGTGACACTCAGTTCTTAGATTTCATTTCTACCGAGCTGTGCATGGACGTTGCTAAAGAAATTTCGGCACCCACTGAATATGAGGAGGCAATACTACTAGAAGATACGAGTATAAGCGATACTTCTGAAATGGAAGATTTTAACACAGACGCTATAAAGTATCTTGCGGGTTACATTGCATACAAATGCCGGCCTTTTGACAGTACTTTGGGAAGCAAAGACAGTGACTATAATTTGCCAAAACAAGTGCCACAGGATTGGATTACAGTTATTTCAAAGGGCGAACTTGTTCGGCCGACTGAACAGTGGTACCAAAAAGTGAAGGAATTTGAAGTTATATTTGCGGGACTCCATGGCTTTAATGTTTCAAAATGTGCTGGAGTGATGAAAGCGCTTACTGGCATGATTTGCTCTAAATTTCCTGAATTGGATGAAAGAATTGTTTCCCTATACGTCAGGACCCGCACTTTCATTAGGATACGGCATTTAAATAACAAACTAAAAGCTGTAAGTATGACAAAAACGAACACGAGAAAGTGTCAGCAGTGGGCGTCAGCTACTTCTTCTGCAACAACATGAGCAAATGTGAGTCTACTTTTAAGATCAAACAATAATATGTTACATGTTATTTTGATTGTAGTTTCGGTGGTGGTGGTAAAATTGGTTTGTAATTAGTAGAATGTGTTGGTGAACGTTTCTAATGTGTTTTCAGTTAAGGCATCTTTTCTATCACATATAACTGTATTTTTCTACACTTTATTAATTATTGCTTAAGTGTTTACGCACTGGAACTGTCAGTCAATGCTTTAAATGGTATATGTCGAAACGGGTTTGAAGCGCTCACTTTCTATTGCCGCCTGAACTGCGCGCTCTGAGACCTCCGTGTGACGTATGTTGCTTGCAAAAAATGGCAGCAATTGTGCCGGAGTGGCCTACCTTCTTTCTCTAGTTACCTTGCCCAGATTGTGGTGAAGGCTGTGGCAGTAAGCATCTGGAGCCCTGTTGTTCCCTCTGTTCAGTGGTATTCCATCCTATGCACTAATTCCTCATGAGAAAACTGACTGGTATTGCAACTATCATTAATATGCTTACTAATTACTAGTTTACGTCAGATGTGCGCTTTGGTGTAAGGTTTGATAGTCCACAATATACGCTACTGGTTAAAACACATATAATCCGCCAAAGGAATGACCCATTGCATTACTTGTCATGGAGCAAATAAAGTTTATTGGAAAAAATTAACAGAATGCAGGACAATATATGGAGACTTTACAAAATGTGAGATAACCCAGAGCTTGTTTTATTTGAATGTGCATAATTTACAGACCAGGTTAGAGAAGAAAGCTTAGCCTTAAGTGGCTATCAAGTGGCAAATACTTCTGAAATAAAGACTTATATGTGTACTTAGAGCAAATAGCCCTAAAAATAAGTAACTTAACAAGGGAAGTAGGGATACCACAAAAAGATATTAAGAACCAATGACGTGAAAGTAATAATATAAAGATAAGATTGCATACGAATACAACCACAATTTATTTCACAAGAAGAAAGAAGGGATGAAGAACAAGTAGTAGAGGAAGAAGAGGATAATTGTAATTATGATAGAGGGACATAGCTTTTGATTATAATATGAAGAAGAGAATGGGGAGATGGAAGAAGATTTTAACAAAAAGATTTGAAAGTGGAATTTATGTGAATTATAAAACAGACTTGAATTATAGAAAAGAAGAATAAGGGGTTGTAGTGTTTAACGCCCGCTTTTACTACTACGGCACCGCAGGCGGTGACACTGATGATGCATGTAATGAAGATGGAGCACCGGTGGAATGAGATGGCGGGGGAAGCCGGAGCACCCGGAGAAAACCCGCCCTGATGCCGCTTCGTCCACCACGAATACCACATGCGGGTCCCTGGGATCGAACCCGGGTCGCCTAGGTGAAGAATAAGGGAGATGAAAGATAAAGAAATGGGGATGAATAAATAAGAGAGGAAAAAAGGAGAGGAAATAGAAAGAATTGCAAGGAGGAGTTAAAGGAAGTGGAAGATGCAAATGAGGTGGTAAAGTAGGACAAAGAATTTAAGTTAATTAAGAAGAGAGAAAAATTTAAAGAAGAGAATATAAGGATGGTGGAAGATGTAAATTATGAGGAGGATAAGAAGAGACAGGAATTTGTAGAAGATAATTTAAAGGAGGCGGGAGTTGTGAGTAATGAGTTGGAAAGAAGAGGGAAGAAGTTTATAGCAGAAGAATTAAAAAGGAGGAAGATGTATATTATGTGGTGAGAAGAGAAGAGAAGAGAAGAGAAGAGAAGAGAAGAGAAGAGAAGAGAAGAGAAGAGAAGAGAAGAGAAGAGAAGAGAAGAGAAGAGAAGAGAAGAGAAGAGAAGAGAAGAGAAGAGAAGAGAAGAGAAGAGAAGAGAAGAGAAGAGAAGAGAAGAGAAGAGAAGAGAAGAGAAGAGAAGAGAAGAGAAGAGAAGAGAAGAGAAGAGAAGAGAAGAGAAGAGAAGAGAAGAGAAGAGAAGAGAAGAGAAGAGAAGAGAAGAGAAGAGAAGAGAAGAGAAGAGAAGAGAAGAGAAGAGAAGAGAAGAGAAGAGAAGAGAAGAGAAGAGAAGAGAAGAGAAGAGAGGAATTTATAGTACAACATTAAAGGGAGATGAAAGATGTAAATTATGAGGTGGTTAAGAAGGGAGAATAATTTATAGATGGAGATTTAAAGGAAAAAGAAAATGTAAATTCTGAGGAATGAGGGTGCAGAAGGAGGGAAGGAGATGTAGAAAGCAGAGGAGGTGGGAGTTGCAGAAAGGAGAAGACAGGATGAGAAAGAGAAGAGAGGGAAGAAGAAGAAGAAGAAGAAGAAGAAGAAGAAGAAGAAGAAGAAGAAGAAGAAGAAGAAGAAGAAGAAGAAGAAGAAGAAGAAGGTAGAGATGCAAAAGAGAAGAGACTAAGACCTAACATACATCAATACATACCTCAATAATGAATTACGGGCTATACAACAATAGTATAAGCTACAACATTAATTATAACAACATGACTACAGCAGTTGCGGCTCGTGCACATTTGTTTAGAGGAGGAAAGAATTTAACTGCATGCAATTATGAAACCTTAAATAATAATCCATGCATTTGTAAGGATAAAATGCAATACCTTTTATTGATAGAAGAATTATGTCCTTCGCTGTTTCGCTGTCGCAAAATCTTCCATTACTCTATCATGCCATTTTGGATTTTTTTGCAGTTGCAACAACAAGTCTTTTTCGATTGACATGAGAGCAAGAGAACATAGTCTGTCTGTTTCTACAGTAAGTTTTTATTATTTTCAGTGTAGAAAAGCTTCTTTCAACACTTGCTGTCGACACAGGTATCCTAGCAATTAAGCATGCCAATTTGTAGACGTTGGGAAGACATTTATGAATGCCTTCCTTAATGAAGAGAACTGTTAACTCCTGGACTTTGGTACAGTTCTGCTGCAAATCACGGTTGTTGTAAAACGCCACAATTTCGTTTTTAAGCAACTCACTATCAAACTGTTCCGGGAAACAGTTCAATAAGGATGAAAATTCAGCATCTGGGAACGTCTTGGAAAAATGTTCAAATTTCGAAGCGTCGAGCAAATTAATAAATAATCATTTCTTCAGATCTTCGAACCTGACTTCCAACTGCGTTGGTAGCGTATCGATTATGTTGAAATACAACTGGCGGAAATGAATTTTGGGATCAACAGCTGCAAGGCACCTTTTCTTAATTTTAGGAAACTCGTCACCAGTTTCATTAGCAGCCGATTTGAAGTGTTCATTATAGGCTGCGTCGTTTCTAGATTTAAGCATGAAATGAACCATTTCAAGAACTCTCCTACAGCAGAAATCAATATCATTGGTTTTAACCTGGAGTATATCGAAAAGAATGGCAGTTTTCGAAAATACTCCACTGAAAACCGAAAGCAAGAAGTTGAATTCAAAGGCTTCCAATAGACGAATGTAGCCATTTGCTTCTTTAATTGTAGCATCATCCCAGTTTTTTGTTTCTTCCAGCATTTCGGAAAACATTGCCAGAAGACCTTCCCTGAGCAATTTTACAGATTCTACCAAACGAGATTTGAAGTTCCATCTGGTTTGAGCATCTTTAGGCAGTCGAAGTTTGGTCATATTGGTAAAAGCCTCCATTTGTTTTGAGGATTGATGAAAAAATGCGGGCAAACCACTGATACTAGCAAAGAAGACCCTGCACTGAGCAATGCTACTACAGCTATGTGATTGCACAACATTAAGCCTGTGTGCATGACAGTGTACAAATGATGCTTACTTTGCTTTCTGCTTGATCTTCGTCTGCAAGCCGTTTAGCTCTCCGGCCATAACAGCAGTGCCATCATAAGACTGCGCAACAAGTTTTCTGTCATAATTCAATGGCTCTAACTGCTGATCCAGTAATTTGTATAGGGCATTGGCTGTTCTATCTCCACTAACACTGTGGAAACCAAAAAATCATTCTTGAATGTAGCCACATGGATCTACATATCTTAAAATTATTGAGCACAGCTCTGAGAGACACGTCCGAAGTTTCATCAGCCTCCACTGCAAAGAAGGCAGCTTTATGAATTTCATCCTCCATTTCTTTCCTTACAAGGCCTGCAACAGATTCAATTAAATCATTTTGAATGGTTTTTGACAAGCCGATGAATGCTTTAGAATTATTTAAATCTGTCTGAAGTACTTCGTCGCGTTTCATTAATAACTTGAAAAGCTCGCGGTAGTTCCCTTTGTTTGATGATAATTCACTTTCATCATGTCCTCTGAAAGCTAGTTATTGCCTTCCTAACACACACACGATATCCACTAAACTTGATAATAGGTGCCGATTTTGCTTCACTTGTTCATTGTGTTTGGCGCGAGAAATCCTAGCTGCTTCACTTAACGCTAAAATCGATGCGATATTCACTTTTACCGAAGACTGTTAATTTTAGTGCATTGTGGAGATGCTCTCGAGATTTTTCATGCCTCTGAATTCCTCGGCCCAGTTTCTTAACATCACTGAATCCACCAAAGGTCCAAACATCCTTCGAGTTGGAGAACAAAACACAAGGAAAACACAAGAGAATTTGCCTTTTTTCACATACCAAGTTGTGGAAAAGTTCACTTCCCGCCTTTGCTAGCACACATGAGTCCAGGCAATGGTGAGGTTGGTCGTCCCTTCTATATAACAATTATTTGTTCTTGTAATGTGAGTCTTTTAAATTCTCCGAAAACTAAAACACTTTCACTGTCAGTCATTGTTCAATGTTATAACAACAAATTAAAAAAGCAAAGCTTCACCGTCTTACTCGCACGTTGGAAGAAACACAGTAGAATATTGCTGAAAAAGGAGCAGCAACAAAATACGTGACTGAAAGCTTTACGATGCACAATGATCAACATATCCGTGAAGGGAAAACACCTGTTAATAGATCTGGTTGAAAATAAAATCACTAGATGGCAGTAATAGTATTAATACCTTTGCCGGTTCCAACTCTCACGCCTCAGAGAGGAATTATCCGCAACACTCCAGCCTTCAGGGACTTAGCGCAGGCGCAGTTCGAGAGGAGAAACTCCTCCTCAGCTGTTCATAAGCTGCATTAAAAATCTGTTTCGCTCTCTGGCCGCTGTAGCGCTATGTTCTATGCACATTTACTATGGGAGTGGAGGAAAGAGAGAAATTTCCTCCGCTGCGCGGACACAGGTGTTCTGTGGCAGACACTCGTAAGGTATCACGTGGTATAAACCGTGCGAAGTATAAACCAGCATACCTTAATATAATAGCTTCGAATTCAAAATTTGTTCAATATTGCTTGAATTTTAAGATTAATATAGCATTTATAAATTCATAAAAAAATTTGAGGAGGATGTTCCTCCCTTCCCTCCTCTGAGAAGCCGCCACTGGACTACAGCAATAATAAAAAACATTGAAATACTATACCAATAACTAACATTCAAATAATAACAAAAGCGCAACTTAAATGACATCTACAATAAATACTAATAACTATCTCAATAGCACAAAGACATAATAACAGGGTTCAACCTAAATAACTACTGTAACCTCTAGATGTAAATAAACACATAAACAAAGCGGTATGGGAGGAGGAATGTGATGATTGGAGGAGAAGGTGTTTTGGGGAAAGGGGGGGAAGAGAAGGCGTAAATAGTGAGGGTACTGGATGAACAAAGGGAGGGAATTGGTACATTTATAAGAGGAGGAGTACAAGGAAGAATATGGAATTAAAGGATTAAAAATATAACAAATTTTTAATTTTAGTACTCAGTTTAGGGCTGAGAAGTTAGGGTAAAGGAGTCAGGTGAAAATTAATTTGATTTGAGTGAAATGAGAGATTATGTAGTAGTTCAAGTAAGAAAAAGTTATGAATCAAAATTATCTACGAGGACTGTTCAATAAAGAATGGTCCCAATTTTTTTTTTACTCATCCTCATAATTTTGATGGTCCTTCTCAAAATAGTCTCCCATGAATATGATGCACTTGTCCTAGCCTTTTTGAGAGATCCTTCAAAATCGCCTCTGCAACCTTCACCACTGCTTCTGACGATGGATAATGCCTCTCACGAAGGCGTTTCTTCAAGTTAGGGAACAAAAAGTCACATGGGGCTAAATCCGGACTGTAGGGAGGGTGAGGGATGCACTTCACATAGATTTTTGCAAGATATTCAGCAACAACATTGGCAATATGCGGCCGCGCATTATCGTGGTGTAGCATCCAGCCTGCTTCACGGAAATGTGGTCTTTTGCGCCTGATATGGATTTACAATGTTTTCAGGACATCCTGTAGTATTGTCCAGTTACTGATGTGTGTGCAGGTACAACATGCTGATAAACCATTCCATGAATATCAATGAATGACATGACCATAACTTTCCCAGCAGAAGCAATCACTTTTGCTTTTATCATCAACTTTAACTGCATGCAGACCTGCATGCAAATGTCCTTTTGTTCGGGAATCAACAGTCTTGGAACCCATCGCGCACAAACATGTCCCATGTGCAATGTTGCTGTCACCAATATGTGGGTGGCACCCAATGAAATGTTCAGTATTTCAGAATGTGATCTTAAGGTAATTCGTCACAATGGCAGCAGCAGTGTAAGAGCAGTAACTGGAGCACCGGGTCCACCTTCCTTTGAAATTGATTGTCCCCCCTCTTTAAACATTTTAAACCACCTTCGAGCTGTGCTGTAGGGAAGAAAAGACTCTCCATAGGTCTCCTGTAACATTGTATAGGCCTCAACTGAAGATTTGTTGAGACGAAAGCAGAATTTCAAAGTCGCATACAGTTCCTCGCATGTTACCTCCATTGCAGCGGTAGGCGGTACTGAACATGTCTGAACTTGCCTGGTTCTCACAGGTGGGAACCAGGAGTACCAACAATGAAACTACTACGGTGTGTTTGTTTCACATTAAGCTAACAGAATATAATAAGATTGAATTTTAGTGCGAAAAATTATGACCTTAATAAAATTATGATCATTCTTTATTAAACAACCCTCGTAATTAGAGTATAGAATCATATAAGTACCATGAAAATAAAGCAGAATAAACCTTAAATGTCTCATAAATAGTTGAAGTCAACGATAAAGATTGTAATGGGTAAATGCAATATTTTTCTAATTCTCCCTTTTAGTATTGTTTTAGTAATGGAGGTGCTAGTACAGTACTTAATTTTTCTGTGTTTATTTACATCTAGAGGTTGCAGTAGTTATTTAGGTTGAATCTTGTTATATTGTCTTTGTGCTGTTATAATTTTTAGCTTAAAGGTCCGTGTATATGTCTGTCTGTCTGTTAGTCTCTGGACAGCATAACTCAAAAATGAAAAGTTGGTTAAAAACCAAAGTTGGTATTTAAGTTTAATGTCTTTCAAGGATGCAACACAAAGATTTTAAAGAAAATAGCCCCACCCTAAACTACCCTTTACATGGAAAATTTTTCAAAAATTTTGATTTTGTTGAAAATGGCCCTAACAATTTTGATTAAAATGCCATATGTTTAAGATATTTGTAAGACAAATGAAACATATATTTTGAATTTTCTGGCCTGTGTAGTCCTGTTTACTATGGATAACTTTTGAATAACTCGTAAACCGTAAGAGATAGACAAAATCTTACTGTACAGAAAATGTAGATCTTGCTAAAACACACACTTTATATCTCAATAATTTTTTGTAGAGTGAAGCACTTCAGAGATTTATGTCAGTTTCAGAAAACTTAAAACTTTGGTGAAATGCAACATCGTTGTTCACTTTTTTATATGTTAAGCATGCAAAGAGAACATAATCTCTCTCTCGTCGTCGGCGATTGTTTTGAAGTGTGCGTATAGTGAAATTGAGTGTCCTCCTCATTTGATTTTAATTTGTACAGTATCCTTTGAGCTGCTAGTTGTAGTTAGTGCATAATTCTTATCTTGGGTTGTTTAAGATCATTTTATTCAAATAAGAGTACAAATACATTTTTATATATATAGACAAATAATACTTTCAAATTCCACCCTTAGGGGTTTTTAAATGTCACAAGATGTAGGTCACAGTAAAAAGGAATTAATAAATATGGAAATAAGTGTGATTAAGGACATGAATACAGTGGAAAGAATTATGGAAAAAAAGAATGAGAAAGGAATAATAAGTAATAAAAGTGAGAAAATATTGTATAATTACAGAGATTCGGGTCCATATTTTGTTATTATCAATGGTAACCAAGGCAATTTAAACAGGATTCATCCTATAAAATATGGTAAAATGATATTTGAAAATGGATTTAAAGCAAAAGAAATCAAACCTATTGGCAGAAATAGGATGGAAGTACATTTCAATCATTTCCAAGAAGCCAATAACTTCTTAAAGTCAGATTTTGATAGTAAATATAATGTGAAATCATTCCTTCCTTACTACAACTGTATAGTCAAGGGAATTGTAAGAGGAATCGATGTTGAGTTATCTGAATCAGAAATCCTAGAACAAACAACAAATGATAGAAATTACGAAATTCTTACGGTGCACAGGTTTGTGAAAAATGTACCTGGAAAGAATCGGGGTGATATTCAGCTGCTCCCCACTGAAACAGTCTTATTTACGTTCAGAGCACAAATGCTTCCCAACAGAATATATATTTATGGCATATCATGTCAAGTAAATGAATTTGAAGAGGAACCCTTTCAGTGTAAAAATTGTTTGCTTTTTGGCCATTCATTCAAAACCTGTAAAAAGGAAGTTAGTTGTAACAAATGTAGCTACCAACATGCTGAAAAGGATTGTTAAGCAAAAATAGAAAGATGTATCAATTGTTCCATGAAACATAAAGCAAATTCAAAGGAATGCCCTAAATATTTATTCGAAACTGAAGTTCTAAAAAAAGTGAGAGAAATGAGAGTTTCAAGGCACGATGCTATTACCATTCTGAAAGGTAATACAACCTACGCCGACAAAGTAAGCCAGAAAAGTGCGGTAATAGAAAATCCGAAACTCAATTCGTTATGTGTCATTGCCTCAAAAGAGTTAAACAACTTACGTAAAGAAAATACAGTTTCTTCCATTAAATCTAAGGAAGTACCTAGTGGGTCTTTGACTACAAAAGCGGTCAAAAAAAGGAAACCTAGTCCTGTAAACAAATTAGGGAGTACCAATAAAATCCCAAACCTAAACAACGTGTTGATCAACCCAAATGGCAGAAATCAAGTACAAAATTTAATTTTGAACATACCATCTATTCATAAAGAAACTAATTCTGATGAAAAAATGGAGAGAGAATCAACAAATCAGGAATCAATAATTCTAACTTTAGGAAATAACTGTAGTATGGAATTGAGTGAAGTAATCATTCCTTCTCAGGAGAAATTATCTCAGGACATTTCAATATTAACTTGCTACAACAATGATGCAAAGCAATAAGTTCAGGATAGTGGAAATAAAAAATGTAAAATTATGTCATGGAATGCAAGAAGTTTAAACAGTAAAAAGAACGAATTAAACTAGTTTATACACAAAGAAAATATAGACATTTTTATGATTACCGAAACATGGTTTAAACCAGGACATAAATTTTGAGTCCCTAATTATAAAATTATTAGATCGGACAGAATGAAAACTGGTGGAGGAGTTTTAGTTGGATACAAAGATAATATTATATTATCAAATTTTGAAATTATTGGGAATTTAGATGACACAGTACAAGGAATTATGATTCAGCTTGGTTCAATCAGAATATACAATATATATAAAGTGCCAAATTTTATTATAAGTGATACTTTCTGGAAAAGAATATTTTACCGCAGTACTCAAGAAGAAATTATTATTAGTGGGGATTTTAACTATACTTGTTCAATGAAGGATGGCAATTTTAATATCATGAGTATTCCTTTTGTCAAAAAACTGGCAGCAGAAAATTTATTTATCTTAAATTATGGTACTCCCACCAGAATGGGAGCTTATAATCAAGCGGATACGTCTCCGGATTTATCATTTGCATCAAAAAATTTAGTATCCAAAATTTATTGGGAAGTATATAAAGATAACTTAGGAAGTGACCATTTCCCTATTATTATGAATATGGGAGATACTAACTCCAATGTAAATATTAAAAATATCAAAACAAGAAATAAAAACATCGACTGGATAAACTTTCGTAAATTCTTTGATTCAGCTTTGAGTAGTGATAGTTTGGAGGAAGACAATATTATTAATACATTTTATACACAATTACAAACTTATTTGAACTGTTTTCATCCAGCCTATTATAAAAACAAATCTAAGATTTACATAAAACCCATTTGGTGGAACAGTGATTGTCAATTAGTAGTACAAAAGAGGAAAGATGCCATTAAAAATGTTTGGAAAAATAGGAATCTAGAAAACTATCTAATTATGAAAAAAGAAACAGCAATTACAAAGAAAGTATTAAATTTGGCAAAAAGAAATAAATGGAATACATTTTATAATTCTCTATCTCTACAGTCTAAAAACATAAATCAAATATGGAAAGATATCAGATCCTTCTCAAAAAATAACTTATCCAGTTTTACAAAAATTGAAGATTATTTTGATTTACAGTATAGTTTCCTAAAAACCAATGCCCCGGACTTTGTATACTCTAATTTTCAACAAGATTTACATGAATTAAAGGAAGATACAACTAGTATTGTGGGAAATGCGGATTTAGTTAAAGAAATCGAACTTAATGAGATACTACATGTTCTTCTAAGGCATAAGAACAACTCTCCGGGTCCAGATGAAGTAAGTTATCAGATGATGCACAATCTATCAGAGGATACTTTAAGAACATTGAGCAGGGGATTCAATTATGTATTTAACAGTGGTAATATTCCTGGATACTGGAAACAATTCTATATTGTCCCTATTAAGAAACCATCTAAGGATACAAGTTTACCTAGTAGCTATCGTCCTATAGCATTATCCAGTGTACTAAGGGAGATTTTCAGAAAGATATTGGCTAACAGAATTACTTTTTATTTGGAAGGGTATGGTTTATGGCCTAAGTTTCAGTATGGTTTTAGAAAGCATTTTAGCACAACAAACAGTTTAGCCATTTTAATTACAGAAATTCACTCAAGCTTCCTGAATAAAAATTGTTTATTAGCACTCAAACTTGACAATAGCAGAGCCTATGACTCCATTCAATTAAATTTATTAATGGAAACATTAAAAGAAATTAAACTTACTATTAAAATGATAAGATGTATTATAAATTTGATGATTGACAGAGAAATCGCATTACATCCTAGATTTCACTGTTCAGAAACAAGAACAACGAGCTTGGGTTTACCCCAAGGATCATCATTGAGTCCTATCTTATATATTTTATATACACTACTGTTAGAACAATTCTTTGACGCGGAAATACAGGGACTTCCATTTGCAGATGATTTGTTATTATATACTTCTTGTAAGATAGAAATGATGGACAATAGTATTGCGAAGTTTGGTGAGAACATCAACAATATTATCGGAAATTTGGAGAATAAAGGAATTCTCATAAATTCTGAAAAAAGTAAATGGATAATTTTTAGAAAAGGAAGGAAAAATGCAATAAAACACTTAGTGTGGGTAATCAAGAAATTGCTTCTAGCTCCAATATAACGTTCCTGGGAATGGTTTTAGATAGTAAATTATGCTGGAATCTTCATATAAATCAGATAGTAAGAAAATTAAACACTATATCCTATATTTTCAAATATATTTCTGGAAAGAAATGGGGAGCTCATCCTAATACTCTACGAATATTATATAACAATTTGATAAATTCTACATTAGAGTATGGAGCTATACTATTCGGCAGAATTTCACGTAAAAGCGAAGATTTTTTGAGTTCATCATTATATAAAATAATTAAACAATGTCTGCGCATTTCTGGAACACCTTCAAGAACTCTTACATTTAAAGAATTTGGGATCATTCCATTTAGATTAAAACAATTACATCTAACTTGTAAATTTGTGGTTAAGTTGAGCTACTCCTCGGAAGATAAGCTTGTGGAGTCTCTGGATCAATTGTATTCATTTAATAATAGTAACATTTTAAATTACTTCAAGGAAAACTTCAGCATCATGTACATATGGATTCTATACAGTAAAATGGTAAAGAAAAACGGTACTCCTAGACATCCTATATATTGTGTTCACTGGAATATACTTCATTTTCAGTTAGATGTTCATACAAATACTTTCATAAAAAATGTACACAATCCGGTACAATTATACAGAGAATTTACAGATACTTATCCGGTTAACACATGGGAATATTTTTTTACTGATGGATCCAGAAATAGAGAAGGTGATGTTGGTGCAGCAGTTTATTTAAGCAAATCCAAAGGTCATATTACAGTTAAAATGAGTGATGAATTTTCAATATATTCTGTGGAACTTATTGCTATTAGAAGTGCGATAAATTATATCACTACAAATAAGATAAAAATGAGCATAATTTTATCTGACTCCCTAAGTATTTTGAATAAATTAAATAATTTTGGACTTGAATGTAATCAGAATTTAATTGAGATGGAAATAAAGTTAAAAGTGTATTATGCCTATCAAGAAAATTGTCAAATTAAGTTTGTATGGGTTCCCGGTCACAAAAACATAGAAGGTAATATGAAAGCAGACATATTGGCCAAACAAGCAAGAAAGATAGAAGAAAAAATAAATGTACAATTACCACCTAAAGACATCTTACATCATATTAAAAGTATAACAACTTCACAATGGTTAAAGGAACATCCTGAACACCATTAGATAAGTAACAAAAAATATAATCCTTGGTTCAAAAATATATACTATCCTAGACAAGGCCTGTGCAGCATAATCAAAATAAGGCTTAACATTGCATTAACACCTGCATTTTTGTTTAACATGAAGAAGAAAGACTCTCCCTACTGCAGTTGTGGTGAATATGGAAACTTAGAGCATACATTATTAGGTTGCAACTTATATAAGAATGAAATCAATGAGTTTCTGAGTTCTATTTATAATTTGGGCATACTAGGACCTATTAAAATAACAAATTTATTGAATTATAATCCAAAATGAGTATTCCACACAATTATTAAACATATTAGGAAATGTAAAATTAAATTCTAAAAGTATAGTACTCCAAAAAGCAACTCATTTAAAACTATTAAAGGATGCTAAATTGACAAATGGAGGAGGACACTAAATGAATAAGTACTTGTATTCAAGAGCATTGTAAAATAAAAAGAAGAAGAAGAAGAAGAAGAAGAAGAAGAAGAAGAAGAAGAAGAAGAAGAAGAAGAAGAAGAAGAAGAAGAAGAACGTAATCTTAAAGGTTTAAAAGATTTGACTATCGCTCAAAGCCTATTGTATTCTAATATTCCCATTGCACCTACAAGGAAATAAGCAATAACATGATTTGTACAAATGTTTGCTCAACTAACACGAAGAAGATAACAAAGAGTTTGTAAGAATGGTTAGTGCAAGAGTAGAGAAAGTCATGTGAGTGCAACACATCAGACTTTTTTGTATTGTTTTGATTAGTTGGCTACCAGTTAGTTAACTTTACTGGCTATCAGTTGAAATGCAGTTTTGAATGTTTATTTTATTTAGTAGGTGAAACTATATTTCTTCGTTTTTAGTTTTCTTTTAGTTTATTTTAATATTAGTAGTTAATTACCTGTAGAATAATAATGTAAGAGTTATGAGTAATAAACTGATAAAATTTGGCAATACACATCTCAGTTTAGGTACCAGAGACCCGGCATTCAAGATTTATTTATTTGCTTATTGCCTGTGTGTTGCTTCATGGCTATGACAGTCTTAAATATTCAGCCCTCTGTTAGTGGTGCCACTCAGCAATAAATGTCTATATTTTCAATTCTGTATCTTAGATTTTTCTTATCCATGGTTCCTCAAGATATACAATAGTTACCATCATGTATGCCATATACAATACTGTTTTTATCTTATTATAGCAATTTAACTAAATTTTAGTTATATTACAAATATTCGTTAGTCTCTTGCTAACATTTGCTTGAAAACAACAAACATGTTTGTAAACCCACATTATGAGGACAGAATGAGTGATTTGCAGTTTTTATTAGATTTCGAATGTATTCCCTTTACTTTGTGCTTGTATTATATTGGCAAAGGGGAACCTCCCAATTTTTAAAACAGTCCTTGCATATGTTAAGCTGGTCCTTTCAGGGTGCACCATCATATCGTGCGGTGCAGGGTGAAAAATTACAAAAGTTGACCAGTGCAAACTCTCTCATTCACCTTCCCGTCTCCTCCTTCCTCACTTTCACTGCTGTTTCTTGCTCCTGTGTAATGTTTACATGCAGTGCACAGTGTGAAACTCGTTAATTTGATTTTGAATGACCAAATGTGATCTTTTGTTTTAACAACCTAGAAAGCATGGTACAAACCTCATTTTTGGATAAAAATGCTCTTCTGCAACATGTAGCAACCTCTTTAATTCTTACTCTGTAGCGTCCTCTATGGTTTCACCATATTTGTTTGTGTACTTTGCTGTAGTGTCTTTCAACAGATGATTTTCTTACACACATAATTATTGTACCACAGATGAGACATTTGCCTCTTATTGTCACTACTTTCAAAAGAATAAGGAAGTCCCCACTCTGATTTAAATGGACATTCGGCATTCTTTGCTTTCTTTGGAGGAGTTTACTCCATTACTTGGTAGTTGTATAGCAGGTATCTATTACATTGATAAGCAAGATGTCTATCAATACCTGTTCCCTCGCTTCTTCGCTTTGCAATGCGTGAGTTGACCTGAGCTTAACCGAGTCTCCACAATGCATGGTGCAAGGAAACTCTGTACTTTGAATTACACCTGGTGCAATTTTAAGCTTTCACTGGTCCTGTGTTACAGTATCACAAATAAGTTGTGCACCAACGGGCAGAAGATCTATTTTTTGTCGTGTAGCTTAACATCATGTCATAGTTCTTAGAATTACTGTAAACTGAGTACAGTATTTAATGATGATGAGTTGATACATTCACAACGTTATGTAGAATATAGGGTAAAGGCCGGGCAAGCTGACAGGTTAAGGACATTTGTCAAAATGAAGGCCGGACTAATTATTGCAGAACCATAAATTGCTTTTTAACATAAGCACTGAACATTCATTTAAACAAATTGAAAACTGATTCTTCTGAAATAAGACATAAGAACGATAAAAAAGATTAGTTGAAGCATGTTAAAATGTCTGGTTGCCCTATCCACTGGGGCAAACTGACACCACATTTTTAGTCACTGTCATCATTCACACAAGTATGACACAAAATATGGATCATTTCCAGTCTCTACACATATAACATTGTATCAGCTTGCAGAACTGAGGAACTGGACCCAGTTCTGCCCTTCCTTGTAACTGTTAGCAATCTTTACAGATGTTCTGTTTCTCATAGGCAATCTTCTTCTAACCTTCCAGGTTTTCACAGCTGTTGCCTCTTACTTTTCACCATAAGCTATTTTCCTAGTTTTTATATAATTTGTAAGTTGTTGTAAAATCAGATTTACTGGATTTTATTTTGATTCCATGTTTCCTTTTAATATCCAGGGAAATTGATGGAGGAGGACTTAGTTGTTTGAAGCTTGTTGAGGGTGTAGAAGCTTGAGTCTGGCCTTCTTGTGTTGTGTTCCCATTATTTGGGATTGCCTTTGGGATTGAAGATTCTCCAAGGGAGCGACTCAGATTCAGGAATCTAATTTTCAACACCAAGTTTGCTCTTTTCACGTGAAAATGAACACAAAATTGAATTTAACTTCAATAAGTATAATGCAAGTCATTAATTTAGATATGATTCACATCTATAAGTGTTTTAAAAGTTGTATTGCATTAATTGTGAGATGAAAAGTGCAGTGTCCTTTGCCCCACCTGAGCCGTGTCCTTCTGCCCTACAATGTGGACAAACAAAAAAATAACTCAGAAGACAGATAGGCAGGAGACATTTACTCTAGGAAGTTTCATCACCTTAGTTTTCCATAAAAATCTTATGTGTAACAGATGGGATCTTACAGTTCAACTAACTAAATAACAAGTAACTCTTACATGCTTTTTCTGTTGCTGGATTCACATTTGCTTTGTGATCATCACAGATCCTTTCCACAATGTGTTGACACAACTCTAACATATGCGTGAATTCTCAACACACAATGATATCAAGATTGGTAAGTGTCCTTTTGTCACCATGTCTGTTTGCCCCATTCTTACCCTGATATGGAACAATTAGATGCTGTATGGGCTCTATTAAAATGCTTCACAGTAAGCAAAACACAGTGCTCTTCTTCACTATTGCCCAGCAAAATTGTGCCCGAGGACTTACAGGTGCCAGATAATTATATTTTAACTTTTGCATTTCCAGCATCTTCCCACAACCGTTTATATCCTTTTGTTAAGATCTGAGTATGTTTTCCTTTTATTTGTGGGTAAATGACCACTTTCAAGCCTTGCAATTACATGAGTGATATGTGTAGTCAGATTCTTCAAGCTTTCTAGCAGATTGTGAAGTGAAGATTGTACCAGCCAGTCATTCTGTTTATTCTATTCTGTTAGAATATAGGCCTTAGAGGTGTTACCTATACACAGAAGTTGTAAAATAACTCATTCATAACAAATCCATATTCTTTTCCAGGGCCCTTATCATGAAGTTTAACAAGAACACAAAAGAAAATCATAAATTACTGAAGCTTCACAAAATGTTCTTCCTTCGTAATGTTGAACACCTCAGGGGTTTGCCTTACAAGCACGAATGTCAAAGTTATGATTGAATGAAACTGCCAAAAGTGAACATTTTCCTCAGCAACAAACTGAGTATCAAATGTTCAGCTTGCATCCTCTGTCACATAAGTACTCTATGAGAAGGAGAGTGTGCATTGAGGCTGTTGGTCGGGTGCGATTTATGACGCTGCCCGCTGTTACTGAGCCACTCCCTCAGTACCTCACAATTTACTTAGAATCGAAGGGTGAAGTCCAGGTTTTCCTTGGGCCACTCTTGCATGTAGAATCTTATCTATATCAGGGTGCGGGGACGTCCTGGATATGTTTATTTTAGGAAAACACACGACTGCTCATTTTAATATCTTTATTCTCAAAACTATCTAAGTTCACTCGCTACTGGGTTTACGTGTATACAAGATGTTTACAGTAGTACGCCGAAAAATGTTTGTTTGTTCTGCACAGTCTTCACACACCCACCTTCAGTGACGTCCAAGTGAGGTGTGTTCCTTTCTACTGTTATATCCGCTTACCTGGAAATTTACCCTTCTGTTTAGAAGCCATTCACCAAAACGGTACCGTTAACTGAACCTGTGCTAATGGCGTGGGGTGATAGAATCCTACCCTCACTTTGTACGGACAGTTTCATATGCCCTCACGAAAATTCTGTCATGGAAGTTTTGTAAGGCGATGTCAAAATTCTCGTGATATCCCATCATGGTGTCAGTGGCATGTTGCTATAATATATGCCTAATTAGTACATTTTCCTTGCTCATTATATTTGTGTGTTTTTCTTTTTCTCCTGGCGTGACTATATGTGACTGTGGTGAGCGAGTGAACCGTATTACTGAATCAGCTGTAATACATAACAATATTTCACAAATATAAACCATAACGTATGGACACAGTTGATTACAATTGAATACACAATAATTTTAAACACTAACTAATGCAATATACACAAATATTCTCATTATTGCCAACTATGTCATGAGGGCAAATTCTATTACACTTAAGTATACCATAATTTGCGTAATTCAATAGATACAAATATCTTCCCTACTGCATACTATGACAGGTGGACAAGTTCAGTTACTATTAAATATACAACAATGTTATACAAGCACATTCACTTCGGAATTTCACCCCTCTGATATTCCTTTCTGGTTAGTTTTCTATCTTATCAATTGTATATCACTGAACCTAAACTGGGGATTCACATTTGTTTTGACCTTGTTTATGTCTAGGTCCATTTTTTTGTGACTTACACGTATTGACCTACATTTAGCTGTTATACAAGAATCTCATATTATATATATAAAAAATATATATATATATTTTTTTTTTTTTTTTTTTTTTTTACGTCCACGTCTACATGCATGAACATAAAACATAGGTATCTGCAATTTTTGACAAATCGTATTCCATCAGTCATACTCATCATATGTTAAGCTATTTTACGCATTTATTTTTCTACCATTCATATATAACACAACAGTTTTCATACATACTCTGGCGTAGGTACTTTCTCGTCGGTGCTCCTTGCGCCAATTTTCTCGGTCGTAACAATTACATTTTTAAAGCTAATTTAATGTTAATATTATTAATTCACTCTTTTACCTACAGTAATTGCGTTTTAATGATGTAATTAGAATTTTTTTACGTCATTCGTGCCTGACCGCGTAACACCTCCCATCAAATTAGATATCAAACAATTCTAGTTTATTCCTAGTGTTACTGCAATGCATAACAGTTACTAACGCTTAAACTAATTTTCTGATGCTACTTTAAACGGCCGTATATTATATTATACTTATATTTTCCCAAACGTCTCCCAGTCTTAACGTCCTTCAGGGTGTACATCCCATATTTATGTCTGAACTTCGACCTGCCATCTATTTCAAACAAATCTTAGGTCGAGTTGCATAAGCCTGTTTAATCTGCAAAAACGCCTCTATGCGTCATTATGATGTACGTTCTTTCCCTTGTTTCTCGCTCAATCCGTCTACCTGAGTGATTAATTCCTTAACGCATTCGTTGAACGACCTTCCCACATTCTTAAGTTCTTTGTATTTGTCGAATACTCTGTGTATACCAGGGGAAGACAGGCAACGCTGCTGTGACGTCAGCCCACTCAGCACACATGCTCCCAGAGCAAGCCAGTTGAACGTGTGACGTCACAGCGGGCAAGAGGAAATGGGATACGGGACATCGTAATCTTAATGCTGACTGTTTCAATTACGGGATAGTTACAGATTATAAATAATTACATTTCGGCTTTATGCCATATATATAAATTCTAGCTTATGTGAACAGTCGTGTTATAACGCAAATAGAACAGAAATTATGACTATTCTGCCTGAGCAAGAGGAGAGCTATACAGAACAATTAGGTGGACATTTTCCGACATTTGTCGTTTCGCTTTTCTTTAACTAGTTTGTCAATGTTAGGGCGTAATGTACGGCACATTTGTAACCGAAAACTGCATGTAAGATTGTGATCTGACAATATGCTTCGGGATCTTGACTTAGAAAGGTTCATAACAGAAAAGAATTGTTCGCACACATACGTGGAACCGTAAAGCGGGGTTACTTTGACTCTCTGGGATACTTTGACCAGATTCTCCGAAAAACATTCCGAACCTCTCTTTCTGAATGCATTCTGCTGTATGGATAATTTCCCATACTAATAGTATCTTTTGAACCTAGCAGATGTCTCTGGTGAGTTGGTAATTTTTATTTCTGTTAAGCTTGTCACCATGTTCTTCATTAGAAAACAAACACAGTTTTCCCACCAAAAATAAACGTGTGCTAAATTGATAAATATATCACATTTACATCAGTCAGATCCCAACGTAACTTATACAGATATGTACTACATTGCATTAACATCTAATAGGTACACGTTCACCGCAAAAATAATGTGGATTTATATACCAATGATAATTCTTCATAGGTACATAACCATACATTTCAGAAATCGGGGATACTTTGACTGCCGGTTAAAGTTTCCATGGTATGTACCCCAATATAGTTATTAGTTATTATTTACTTATTTATGGCAACAAACTTACTGTTGGTGGTTTTAAACACACAAGCCGTGTGTGGACAATGTTTAAGAGGTAGAACTGGAACTTAAAAATTGACATTGAATTTTTAAGCTCCAGTTCTACCTCTCAAATAGTTATTAGTGTTTTATAAAATGCAACACATATCTGCCAGCAGCTATTCTGTTCTAAGGGCCTTAAAAGAAATTCTGGAGGAATATTTTGGACAAATGGAAGTCAAGGCAGAAGAAAAGATCGCGGGTAATCACAAAGGAAGCTTTCCCCAGACTATTAAATGAGCATTCTGAACATGTGCGTGACACTAAGAACTCAAATCTGTCACTAAATTTAGTGTCAGGTTTCAAAAATTGTGGGATATTTCCTTTAAATTAACTCAGATAGACCTTATCCTCTCAAAACCACACATGCTCAAAAGAGGTTACACATTTAAGTTGAATGAAATTGAGGGTTTTAATTTATTTACTTGTATAATTTAAATTCCAACTTTGGAATGCCATTGAAAGCGTTATTTTCATTTTTTTGATTACTAATAAAACCTTTTTGTGGTCAAAATTTGCATATTAAGGTTGATGTTTGAACTCCATATGCATTTGTATAGAGATAGCTGTTGTAGTCAAAGTATCCCCAATTGCCGGGTAACTGTGACCAGCAGGTTTTTCTCAAATTACCTTCATATTACAAATAATCAATGAAAACACTTCACTAGTCATGATCATAACCGTTGAGGCCCCCCAATAGAAATTTAAGAAATGAAGTTATAGACAATAGCCTAGATTCTATGCTATAATGAAATTTAAAACTGTTCAAAGTAACCGCGCTTTACAGAACCAAACATACATAATACCCGTGAAACAAGGGCATACAACCTCAGAAATCTGGTTTGAGGAACATTCTTATAACAATTAGCCAAGCCTTCTTTGTGTTTATATTTGTCCTTCAGCAAATCGTCGCACTGTAAATTTATCAGTTCAATTTGCTACCTGCTAAAAATATTGTTAACATTCAATGAATACGGGATCGCAAGGACCTGAAACGTAGTTGACAGTGTTTCTACATCTTGAAGCCTGGTCTCAAACTAGTGTGAAACACGGGGAACTGAACACATGCACCGCTGATCTAGGCAGCATAGCAATACACTGCTCTCGCCTGACGTCACACGAACATACAAACTGGCTCTTCGTTTAAATACGTCACACGGCCCGAGGTTGTCTTCCCTTGTGTATACCTTCTAAACCAGTTTCAAGGTTCGCAACCGTATTCACGCTAACGACATTTTGTTTCCCCCTTTGGTCGCTATACTTGCCTATGCACGATACCTATTGCACCATTATTTTACTATCTCTCGCGCGAAATTTTCAATATTTATTACTTTGACAAAGAATTACTCTAAATGCAAAATGGGTTCTTTTCCGTGTATGTTTATATATCATGAGTAGCGATGACTGAGGTAAAAATGTACGGTGGTTGTTTTTCAGATATCTTAGATCTTACGCATGGCTTCTCATAATCGATTACAGGGCATTTAATAACTCGCTCCCGATAATTATATTAGCGACAAAGCCTTCGGAACATTCAAATTCTAGGAAGTCCCCTGCGGGATGTCAGACTTTTGTCTTCATTCCGGATGACATGTGGAGACGTCATGTACCTCGACTTTAGTTTGCCGCCATTTGTGGAGATTGCGCTCTCCGGTTTTCAATAAAATTGTCATCGGATGCTCGTTGCTGGGTGAAGGGGAGCGTTCCTGCATACCTGGAGTTGGGCTGTTATTATTAATATATCGGCATGACCGATCACCGTAATATCTATGGTTGTTTCGGGTTCTATTTCCGGCGTCAGACCTATCCCATTCGTTGAGGTAATTCCTCTGCTGGCTTCCTTTACCTGAATTTCTACTTCTAGAGAATGACATGAAATGCACCGGATAATCTTGGTATGACCTCGGATTGTATCGGCCATTGCTGTGACGGTACGTCACTTCGGCATTTCTGTCATATGGCCTGTTATTTCTCGGTCTCCCTGACTGACCCGCATTATTACGTCTGTTTGGAGGTCCCTATGCCCTCATCCCATCATTTCGATGTGACGGTTGGTTGTGACGGTTTGCCCTCTCCCAGGAGCTTTGTTCGGCAAACTGTGGTCCGTAACCCTGCAGAACTGCTAGCAATTCTATCACTTCACTGAGAGTTCGCGGTCTTGCCACTACCAGGTGGTGACGGATGATGGCAGGATAGTGCCTTACCATTAACGATACAAATTCCGATTCGGGCATTGGTGGCTCTAGCAATTTACTTAACTGACCTAATTGCAGAAAGTAATCGGTCTTTGATTCTCGGCTTCCCTGATGGTATTTTCCATTGTTTATTTGGCTTCTTACATTATGCTGTATCGACCCACTCCAATATTTCTGTAAGAATGCGGTCCTAAAATGCTCATATTGGGCCAATTTCCCGATGGTTAACCTGAACCAACTCAGAGCCGAACCTGTCAGGCTTCTCTGTATAATAATCATCCGATAATTATGGGGAATTCCCCTCAAACCGAAATATGCCTCAATATAGTTTATGAACTGTTTTGCCTTGTCACGTTCACTGTCGAATTTTGGCACTGGTAGTACATTTAAAAACGGCATTGTCATTGTTATTGGTTGTCGTGCCTCGGTTATACTGGGCAGATTGTAGCTCGCATTTGGGGATAACGAGGGAGCACACAGCTGGTCTCTCGTCCTACCCTCAACACTTAATCTACTACCTCAGGCTACGGGAAGCGGAGAAGCGTGGTCCTGTACAGAGGTATCTTTTAGAGGTGGCGCGTGACCTTGCTCGGATATGCGCGAGTGACATCACGCAAAGCTATGGTGGGGGTAAGTTTCTACCAGCAGCCTGCTGGCTAGTGGGCTAGAAGTCGAGGAGATACTAACCAGCCACCCCTTTTATCTTGCAATAGCCAAGTGGACTCTACCATGAACTACTGCGCAACATTACGTCACACGCCGCCTCTAACAAATACCTCCGTACATTGCCTATATTACAATTTTCCATCGCCTCCTTCACCTGTTGGACTGCGATTTCCCTTGTTCTAACGTGCAAAGTTTCATTCTGGACGGCAACTACTTGTATCATTTCGCCTCTCAATTGGTTAATTTCGCTCATTTGCGAATGTTGAGCGTCACTTACTATCTTTTTATGCTTTCCATTTCGGCATTTAAACCGGTGTCGAATGATTTTTGTTTGTCCTGTAATGCAACACAAGCAGTTCTCGTCTCAGTTTGCACTTTCTCTAAAACACTAATTACATTTTCATTTACAGTATTTCTGATGCTGCCAATCTCTTCGCCACACTCTAGCCCAGGCCTGGGGAAGTCGTACACATTGAGCAGGACTGCGCTCACGACCTTGAGCATGTGTGTTGGGTGAGGAGGATGCAAGCACACACCAGTTCAGTGACGTACCTTTCATAATGAGTGCAGGACGCGTTACGCCAACATTTAATGCCGAATGGGAAGAAAAGTATTTCGCCGTCTTCGAAGGTGGAAAATCACATTGTTTGGTTTGTGGTGCAACAGTATCATATCCTTCACATTATAACATTAGGAGGCATTTCACAAATGCGCATGCGCAAGAATATGGTGAAGAGAAGCTGACAGGTGTGGCTCGTGAAAAAATGCTGGATAGTTTTAAGGAAAATTTACAAGCCAAAAGTGACAGTACTAGCAAGAAGATAGTTGCCCTTAAAACATAGTTCGCGCCAGTTTTAAAATTGCAAACAAAACTGCCAAATCCTCTAAGCCCCTCTTTGAAGGAGACTTTATAAAGCAATGCTTGATAACTGCTGCTGAAGAAATTTGCCCTGATTTAGTGAATTCCTTTAAATCTCTTAGTTTATCTCGTCGAATAGTCACCGAGCGAATTGCAGAAATTGCTTGCAATTTGGAAAAACAGCTAAAAAGGAAAATCGCACAGTTGGTGGCAGTCGCATTGTAGCTATGTTTGGTATAACATGTTGTGAGCAGTTTTTCAGTAAGCTGAACAATGTCAAAGCTTCTTCACGCAGTAGTTTAAGTAATGAAAATTTAGTGCACATATTGCGATTGTAATGTTCAAATTTGCAGCCAGAGTATGACGAAATAATGAAGCACGAAAGGTGCCACGTTTCAACAGTGACTCAGTAAGTAGCACTCCAGGTTTACGTGATTTACGAAGTGTTTTAGTTTATTACATATTAATATACTTCAAAGTCTTGCAAGTATAAATAGCATTGTATAATCTGAAAATGTAGCACTACAACATTTATGTAAATATTGTATAGTGTTTAATTTTGTGTTTGTAATAAATTACAATTAAGCAACACGTGTACGCCACTGACTGGTTCATGTGCCTTTATTGCACGCACGTAAGGGACGGTAGAAACCTGTTTTTTCTCACGCGAACACACGACGTCCCCAGGCCTGCTCTAGCCTGATTTGCATTACCTCCCCCTGAGTGGATTGTAATTCACTTCTCACAAAGCTGATTTCTCCCTGCAGAGAACTTTGCACTAATTTGACCTCGTTCATTACATTATTAATTTGTTTTTCCAACTTATTGCTTAGTTCTCCCTGTTTCTCTGCAAGCTTACGCTCCTGATTCTCGAGCTGTTGACTTAATCTCTCCTCCTGTAAAGATAATCTACTATCTAACTGTGTTGTGTTGATGTGATTTGCTGTTCTAACTGTGTTACTTGGGAAGACATTTTGGTTTCCAGGTTTGTCATTTTCCCCAAAAGTTGCTGCATGAGATACTCTATAGTTCTCGATCCTAAATTTTGTGAAGTGGTAGACTGCTCTCCCTGCCTAACCTCAATTTCTGTTGATTCTTCGCTACTTTGCTTCTCCCTCAAGTCTGTAATGCTTTCTGTGCTTTTGTTATCAGCCATTTTGTCTATTACACTTACTATTTTTTTTATTTCTCAGCAACATTCACTTGTTCCCCTTTAACTAAATACTATTTTAATCCCTATATTGGCAGCACCTGTGTATATCTACAACTCTCTTAAAACTACAATAAAATACACATAAACGTTGACATATAAACAATGATATTCACACTTACTCCTTCTTGTAGTACATTTCTGCGTCGCGTTGTACCTGCATGATGAGGAGCACTATTTTGGCACGTTCACTGGAGGTCCTGTTGAGTTGCTGTTGCTCCTCTCGACCTCGGCTTCCTGCTGCTGTTGATCTTGCGATGACCTATGCGTAGTTTCGTCGTCTATGCTCTGCATCCAGGACTTCCGCGAAGAAACGCCGCACGTTGTTGCGCCAATTTATGAGGCTGTTGGTCGGGTGCGATTTATGACGCTGCCCGCTGTTACTGAGCCACTCCCTCAGTACCTCACAATTTATTTAGAATCGAAGGATGAAGTCGAGGTTTTCCTTGGGCCGCTCTTGCATGTAGACTTTTATCTATATCAGGGTGCGGGGACGTCCTGGATATGTTTATTTTAGGAAAACACACGACTGCGTGTTTTAATATTTTTATTCTCAAAACTATCTAAGTTCACTCGCTACTGGGTTTACGTGTACACAAGATGTTTACAGTAGCACGCCGAAAAATGTTTGTTTGTTCTGCACAGTCTTCACACACCCACCTTCAGTGACGTCCAAGTGAGGTGTGTTCCTTTCTACTGTTATATCCGCTTACCTGGAAATTTACCCTTCTGTTTAGAAGCCATTCACCAAAACGGTACCGTTAACTGAACCTGTGCTAATGGCGTGGGGTGATAGAATCCTACCCTCACTTTGTACGGACAGTTTCAGCATCCAGCAATTTTTGAGTCAAAGAAAGCTCTTTCACTGGTGGTAGTGCAGAAATTACTTTTGGAATTGATATGCACTGGAGTCAGAGACTTATCTTTATCCGTTCTTTTTGGTATCTAGTGCAAAAAAAAAAAAAAAAAAAAACTGGAGAAAAAGCAATTTCTATTACACAATTCATATGTGGTACTCGTAACTCAGTAACTGCCATGGGCGTCGCAAAGGGAGTTCAAGGGGGAGCCGAGCCCCTATCTGGACATTTATGCATTTAATGTGCATTCAATTAATATTAAACTATTGTTTTAATTTTAATGTAAAGACAATTTTTATTTAGCACAAATTAATATCCACCGCAACAAATACTATAACTCGTATCTTTTACAGTTTTTGGCAACAGAATAATGGCTTAATATTGCTTGATTGCAAACTTCCTACATGCGACGCTCCCCTGAAAAAACGTTTGCTGATGCCCATGGTAACTGCACAGTTATTTTTGCTGCAGTCTGAAATTGTCCATCACAGGTCAAGTGATTTGACTTGATATTTATGAAGGTGCTAGTATTCTCCATTCTTACACTTTCTTTACACTTCTGTGGGAGATATTAAGTTTCTTCTATGGAAGTTGGTTCGAGGGTAAGTTAAGCCTTCTAATTCGTCTTCCAGTTTTTGTGTTTCCTTTCTTATAAGCATTTTACAGTCTTGTAAGGTGTAACTGTGAACACATATCACAAAATTATTGAGGCTGAAAGTTTTATTCTTAATTATATTCTACAGTAACCCCAGACATGGGCATGACTTTATTCCATTTATTCCAAAACCGATGCTGCAGTTTTAGCACTAGATGTAGCAACCATTTTGACTCTATTTATACACTTCCATTTAATACCATACTTCCTGGCAATCTGCTTATGGAATGTTAATAAGCTTTCTGCCCTCCCTTTTAAGTAGGCCCAGGCCCTAATAATCCAATGTGTCCAGCTTAAATCCAGAAAAAAGCAATTAATTACACAAAAACTAATGGCATTATTTATTTGCAGCTTTTTATGTACATGGACAGGAATTAAAAAAAAAAAAAGAATTACACGTTTTATGTCACTATGCGATATCGCGTGACACATGTCCCACCTGTATTCAGTATCCAGCCATGGGTTTGACAGAAATTCCGGTGTTATGTTCTCAATAACTGCACAGACACAGCAGTATAAATCAGAAAGGCCATCCACTGGTATTTGATACACCTGAGTTTTTATAAAATCCCACAGAAAAAAAACAGGTAAAGCAATGTCGCACAATGTGGGCAGCCAAGCGATGAGTTCAGCTTGTCTCCCAATCCAATGTCCGGGTAATGGCACATCTAAAGCATCATACGCGACTTGTGCATAATGGCATGGGATTAGGATAAGGGCAGGGTTGCATTCTGTATGTTCATAATAGCCAAAGAAAGCCTAGAACGCAGAACATGTCAAAGACGCACATACTTACAAACATGCACAAAAACTATGGAACTTAAGATTCTGGTTATAAAATGCATAAGCACATAAAATATCTAATCAATTCTTGTACATAAAAAACATAGCGTTGTCAACAAACACCAAATAACTGCACTTTGGTCTTTGTTGCTACATAATGCTTACTAATAAGTTGAGTGTACTTATAAATTACACATACAAAATAACAATAAGGCAAATTAATGGCACGTATTTATATCATGAAATCACTATACTTGGCTATTAAAAGCTGTGTCATTGTACAATTCATGCATACTCATATGAAAAGTGTGTCATATACTTTCAGAAAAACACATCATTGACATTTCCACAAAATACTTAATATTAGGACTCAACATTGTTTATGCACTTTCACTTTGTGATAGGCAAAACAATTTAGTAATCAACTTATCAAAATTTGACATAATTCACCAAAACATTAAATCACATTTCTTTTGGCTTTTATGGCCATTGTACTTGTACAAATCAAAAGACTAAGTTGCATAAAAATTTAGCAAGTTGCTTGCATAATGGCATTTCTACATAACTATGTAATATTTTAACACAAAATTATAATCATGGACATAAGATTGCTTCATTTGGCTTTTGCACCCTTAGTCATTACTAGAGGACAGAAGATTGTACAATAAGCTGCAAGTTTCGTGGTCATGGGTTCTACTGTTACTACTTGCACATGTATACAGCTGCAGTCACCTACAGATGCACGTGTATATATGAGGGCTGCGTGGTACCTGTTGCATCATTCTCCGTGTACAAATAACCATATCGCATGTGACCCAATGCAGTTCCGAGCAGATATTACATAATATTACATGCTTTACATACTTATGTGCAAAGAGTGCCAAAAAATAAAACATGAACATAAAAATACATTTCCAAAGTATTACTGTGAACAATATGCATATGGAATTTAGTATGTTTACTGCAAAACTTGGCCAACAGACACGCGGCCCATTTCCCAGACATGTACTGCATGACTTGGCTGGCAGTTGCACAGCCTGTCTCCCGGTCACACATGGTCATCAAATCAAATCTCAAATCACATTAACAATTATCAGAATAAACACAAAAAATGCCTCACCACAGAAAATGTTGGAAATGCTGTCCATCTAAATCAATACATCTACGGCATCTTCTGAGAAAATTTTCATTCATACACATTATTTCAGCTTCTGAAATAGCGTTAACTTCCCTCCTGATACTTTGTTTTAATTTTGTCTTGTGCCAGGCGCATAAGAGATTTTCAAGGTGACCATTCTAACCTTTTTCCAATTTCACCTAATCATACATAAACAGTCCTTGACACTGATTGCAGTAATCAATTAATTTCATTTTGAAAACACTTCAAGCAAAACCAGACACCTCTAAACCCTCCCAATGTTATTCATGTGTGAACTGGATTACAACAGCACAAAACACCTGCCTAATAAAAGTAAGATTTATGCACATGTGACGATCAGCGTGGGTACACAGGGAAATGTAGTGAACTTCACATGGGTTGTGCACCTGCTGGTCAGGTTTTGTGGTAAACATACTGTATATGTAACAGTATACAGCACAGGTTGATTTATAATTTTAATATTCTCCTCTAGAGTAAAATGACTTAACACAGAGGTACTTTTAGAGGGAAGCTTTAAAAACGTTGAAATTGCTAACTTTCTGCTTTAGACTACTGGAGAGAGCATTAAATATTTTAATGCTTTCATAGTAGACTCCTTTCTGGAAACAACAGAGTTCTACAATTGGGACGATGGATATTTCACTTTTGTGCAGTGTTAAAATTAGGCACTTCCATTGAATAAAGGAACTAAAGCTGTTAACGTGAAGTGACAGAATCTAAAATAAAAACAAACTTAGAGACTAAAAGCTTCACTTATCTTAATAATGCTGAAAGTTTTTGAAAATTCCAGACAGTTGTTTCATGATGATATCCATCACATTCTCAATGGTGTATTTAAAACAGTAACCATAGCTACAGATACTCAACTATTTAATATTTGAAATAAGATCTGAAGCTTTCCTGGCAATGAAAATATTTTAGATGTTCTCGGGCTTCAAGCCAGCTGTAGTGAACAAGAGTCATTGACATTTCGGGAGTGTGCATCTCTCCCATAATTAGGATGATGAATGACTGACAATTTTTTTTGTGGTGGGGAAAAAGGCTACTTACGCCCTAACCGCATGCACGCATGCGAGTGTAAGACTCCTACCCTGGCTTGGAACCCGGGCAGCCTACTCACAAAAAAACCCCACCGGAAGTCTTGAGCTCAAGGCCTCTATGCTCCAGTACCGCATAAAGCACCTGCGCATTCTGTGGTGAGAGATGGAAGCTGCCTGCCAGTGGCAGTAACAGCGAGTATTACTGATGTGCCGGAGGGCAAACATGACATAAGCCCTGAGTGCCCCCTGGTAGTAATTAATGGTGATGTGTTTGATAGTTGATGGCGTTCTTTTTGTGTTTCAGCCATTTGGCATCGTTAGGTGTAGATGGATGTGAGGGATGAGTGAAATGAGCATGTTTAGTTTTTAAATCTCCACCCGAAGGTTTCGTTTCTTGTCCTTAGCGTATTTTAGTTTTTTTCTTTTTTTTTTTTTTTTTTTTTTTTTTGTTTTTTATTTTTTAACGTTTTTTAAATTTACTTATTTATTTATATTACGTCCTATAATCTATGCTAGAAGTATTTAAGGTATGCTTATATAACTAGGTACAGTTATGGTGATATGATTTACAACTTGTAGAGCTAACTTCTACTGTGTCTGTTACTCTTACCTACTATGGTGTTATCAAGCCGGAGGCTTCGTGATTAATCGTGTACCTGATCTTGCCTGGTCGTATAAGTGCACACATGGCGGGCTGTTTGTCTGAAGTGCAGGAGCGAGCCTGTGCCACTACCGGGGAGGCCCTCGTCTCCCGGGGTCCGCCTTGGCTACGTAGCACAAGGACTTGTGAGGGCTTGAGTGTAAGTGTATGTATTTTAGTGTTATGCGTTTGTTGTGTGCGTCCTTTCATCCCCTAACCAGTAATTTCATGGTACTAAATTATTCTGGTATTCCTGTATGTTGAATTCAGGTTCGCCTATACTTATAGTGCCATCGAACAATGATAGAGGGCGGAGGTGTTTGTCGCGAGTCATATCATACTCCCCGAGCATTCGTATTTGCTCGTTGTGGTTCTTATTCTTTTTGGCGTACAGGTTGCATGCCAGGTGTCTAATAAACTGCTCGATTGTGAGCGTTTTTAGCTCTTCATGCAACTGGTACGTAGGAGCCTCTGGCGGTAGTTTTGCAATAATTTGCAGTATTCTATTGCATCGTTTGGAGGCGCTTTATGTGCATTTTTGCCGCATATCCCCATACCGGGGCGGCGTATGTTAAGATGGGTCGGATCAGCGTCTTATAGAGCGTAAGTCCCATGCGTAGCTTAAGGCTGCTGTTGAGATTTATCAGCGGATACAGTCTGTTGAGTTGGCCATTGGCCTTTGCTCTGGCTGAGTTAGTATGGTCTCTCCAAGTGAGATATTCATCCATCTTAACCCCTAGGTACGTGACGGATGTCTCCCACCCGATAGGTTCCTGAATTAGGGTGAGGCGTGGGAGGGCACGCCTCCTTTGTCTGTGCAATATTCGCCTGGTAAAAATGATTGCTTGGCTTTTTCTTGTATTCAGTTTTAACCGCCACTTGGTGAACCAGGGCTCCAATGTGTTTAGAGCATTTTGGAGCCGCAGGTGTATGATGCGTGGCTGAGTAGATTGCGTGGCCAGGGCCGTGTCGCCGCGTATATGTATTTATCTACTCGGACTAGTGGTGGTAGATCGTTGATATACATATTAAATAACGTAGGCCCGAGTAAACTTCCTTGTAGGACTCCCGCGTTTATGGGGTGCAATGAGGATTCGGTATTCTCAATTGAGATTCTGAAACTCCTTCCGCTGAGGTAATCTTTTATTAGGGCGACCATTGAATCTTGTACCCCTATGTGAATGAGTTTGTGGAGTAATCCTGCATGCCACACTTTATCGAAAGCGCGTTCTATGTCCAATAGGACCACGCCTGTCGATCGTTTAGTGTTAAATCCCCTGGTGATACTTTCGGTAAGCGTAAGGATCTGTAGTGTTGTAGAGTGGTTGGCCCTGAAGCCGTACTGATCGTCAGTTATCACGTTGTTTTTAATTAGGAATGAGTTAAGGCGTATAAGTATTATTTTCTCTAGCAGTTTACTTAGTGTGCTTAAGAGGCTAATCGGCCTGTGACTAGTAGGAATGGACCGATCTTTATGTTGCTTAGGAAACATAAGGTTTCGTACTTCCTTCCAGCTTTTTGGAAATTTTCCGTGTTCCAGCGCGTAGTTGAATATATCCGTCAGAACTTTTAAGACTTTGGGCGGTAGGTGTTTCAGGACTATATTGGGAATATTGTCTGGTCCTGGAGCCTTACGAGTGGGCAAGTGTGCTATTCGGCATTTAATTTCGCTTGCACTGGTCATTCGAAGTTTGTTGTGCGTTGGAATATTCCCTATTTCAGCGATTTGGTCTTCCGTTGCTGCTGCGAACTGTCTGTCGCATGGTTCAGCATTCGGTTGGAATACCTGCTCTAGTGTGGTCGCGAAAGCTTCTGCTTTTTCTGCCGGCGTTTCGGCTATTTGCCCGTCAATATGTAGGGGCGGAATGTGACAAGAGTTTTTTTTTATACCGTGGAGGGGAAAACCCCGTTACAGGCGGAGGCCGACATGCTGAGGCCAACAGTGTGAGGGTCCCTGCGCCCTGAAGGGGGAGGGTTACTCACTAAAAAACCCCTCCACGTGTTAGTTCGTACAATGCTAATGGTTTCGTGCATTATCGTGCGTTACTCTGGTCCCGCATAGCACCCCGGTTAGTAATTAAAAGCTTTAAGCTGTCATGAAGTACATGCGAGCGAGTCAGATGTTGCTTTTTGGTAATGCCCATGAAACCTGGACATGACCAAGAGAGATAAATGCGTTGTTAAGTTTGTGTTAATATGAGACGCAATTACGCTTACTTGTGATTAAGTTGCACAGGCATAGGCCTGTTAGTCGTTATGGTACGTGCTAATGTTAGTGTTAGCGTAACATGGTGTAATTTGTGCAGTGCTTAAGTCTAGGGTTGCACAGGTATTTACCTGCAAGTCGTTATGATATCTGCTAATGTTAGTGTTAGCATACCTGAGGTTATTCGTGCAATATTTGAGCTTATATCTAGTGTTACACAGGTATTTACCTGCCAGTCGTTATAATATCTGCTAATGTTAGAGTTAGTGTAACTGTAGTTATTCGTGCAATATTTGAGCTTATATCTAGCGATGCACAGGTAAAACCTGCAAGTCGTTGTGAAATAAGCTAATGTTAGTGCTAGAGTACAAAAGATGTTTTCGTGCAAATTTTTTTTTTTTTTTTTTTTTTTTTTTTTTTTTTTTGTGGTGGGGAAAAAGGCTACTTACGCCCTAACCGCATGCATGCATGCGAGTGTAAGACTCCTACCCTGGCTTCGAACCCGGGGAGCCTACTCACTAAAAAACCCCACCGGAAGTCTTGAGGTCAAGGCCTCTATGCTGCAGTACCGCATAAAGCACCTGCGCATTCAGTGCTGAGAGATGGAAGCTTCCTGCCAGTGGCAGTATCAGCGAGTATTACCGATGTGCCGGAGGGCAAACATGACATAAGCCCTGAGTGCCCCCTGGTAGTAACTAATGGTGATGTGTATGATAGTTGATGGTGTTCTTTTTGTGTTTCAGCCATTTGGCATCGTTAGGTGTAGATGGATGTGATGGATGAGTGAATGAGCATGTTTTGTTTTAAAACTCCACCCGAAGGTTTCGTTTCTTGTCCTTAGCGTATTTTTTTTAATATCATTATTATTATTTTTTTAATTTATATTGCGTCCTATAATCTATGCTAGTAGTATTTTAAGAAATGCTTATATAACTAGGTGCAGTTATGGTGTTATTTATAAGATTTACAACTTGTAGAGATAGCTTCTACTGTGTCATTTAATCTTAGTTACTAGGGTGTGATTAAGCCGGAGGCTTCGTCATTAATCGTGTACCTGATCTTGCCTGGTCGTATAAGTGCACACATGGCGGGCTGTCTGCCTGGAGTGCAGGAGCGAGCCTGTGCCACTACCGGGGAGGCCCTCGTCTCCCGGGGTCCGCCTTGGCTAGGTAGCACAAGGACTTGTGAGGGCTTGAGTGTAAGTGTATGTTTTTATAGTGTTGTGTGTTTGTTGTGTGCTTCCCTTCATCCCCTAACCAGTAATTTCATGGTACTAAATTATTCAGGTATTCCTGTATGTTGAGTTCGGGTTCGCCTATACTTATAGTGCGATCGAACAATGATAGAGGGCGGAGGTGTTTGTCGTGAGTCATATCATACTCCCCGAGCATTCGTATTTGCTCGTTGAGGTTCTTATTCTTTTTGGCGTATAGCTTGCATGCCAGGTGTTTAATAAACTGCTCGATTGTGAGCATTTTTAGCTCTTCATGTAACTGGTACGTCGGAGCCTCTGGCGGTAGTTTAGCAATAATTCGCAGTATTCTATTTTGCATCGTTTGGAGGCGTTTTATGTGCATTTTTGCCGCATATCCCCATACCGGGGCGGCGTAAGTTAAGATGGGTCGGATCAGCGTCTTATAGAGCGTAAGTCCCATGCGTAGCTTAAGGCTGCTGTTAAGATTTATGAGCGGGTACAGTCTGTTGAGTTGGCCATTGGCCTTTGCTCTGGCTGAGTGAATATGCTCTCTCCATGTGAGATATTCGTCCATCTTAACCCCTAGGTACGTGACGGATGTCTCCCACCCGATAGGTTCCTGATTTAGGGTGAGGGGTGGGAGGGCTCGCCTCCTTTGCCTGTGCAATTTTCGCCTGGTAAAAATGATTGCTTGGCTTTTTCTTGCATTTAGTTTTAACCGCCATTTCGTGAACCAGGGCTCCAATGTGTTTAGAGCATTCTGGAGCCGCAGGTGTATGATGCGTGGCTGAGTAGATTGCGTGGCCAGTGCCGTGTCGTCCGCGTATATGCATTTATCTACTCGTACTAGTGGTGGTAGATCATTGATATATATATTAAATAACGTAGGCCCGAGTAAACTTCCTTGTGGGACTCCCGCGTTTATGGGGTGCAATGAGGATTCGGTATTCTCAATTGAGATTCTGAAACTCCTTCCACTGAGGTAATCTTTTATTAGGGCGACCATTGAATCTTGTACCCCTATGTGAATGAGTTTGTGGAGTAATCCTGCATGCCACACTTTATCGAAAGCGCGTTCTATGTCCAATAGGACCACGCCTGTCGATCGTTTAGTGTTAAATCCCCTGGTGTTACTTTCGGTAAGCCTAAGTATCTGTAGGGTTGTAGAGTGATTGGCCCTGAAGCCGTACTGGTCGTCAGTTATCACGTTGTTTTTGATTAGGAATGAGTTGAGGCGTTTAAGTATTATTTTCTCTAGCAGTTCACTTAGTGTGCTTAAGAGGCTAATTGGCCTGTGATTAGTAGGAATGGACCTATCTTTATGTTGCTTAGGAAACATAAGGATTCGTGCTTCCTTCCAGCGCTTTGGGAATTTTCCGTGTTCCAGCGCGTAGTTGAATATATCCGCCAGCACTTTTAAGGCTTTGGGCGGTAGATGTTTCAGGACTATATTGGGAATGTTGTCTGGTCCTGGAGCCTTGCGAGTAGGCAAGTGTGCTATTAGCCATTTAATTTCGCTTGCACTGGTCTTTCGAAGTTTGTTGTGCGTTGGAATATTCCCTATTTCAGCAATTTGGTCTTCCGTTGCCGTTGCGAACTGTCTGTCGCATGGTTCAGCATTCGGTTGGAATACCTGCTCTAGTGTGGTCGCGAAAGCTTCTGCTTTTTCTGCCGGTGTTTCGGCTATTTGCCCGTCAATATGTAGGGGCGGAATGTTTGTGCGAGTACGTGTCAGGCACTTCGCTATTCGCCACACTGTTCTGTTATGAGGATCAACGTCCTCCAGTGTGGCGTTCCATTGCTCCCTTATGTGTTCGGCCATTAGTATATCGGCCGCGACTTTGAGGTTGTCATATTCGTTGCGATGTATTTGGTTTCGCGTTCGCTGCCATTTGCGCCTGGCCCTGTTTCGGTCCTGCATTGCCTGTCTTACAGCCCGAGGGAACTGTGTGGTTGCCGTATTCGTTGGCCTAGTTAAGGGAACATGTTTTTCGGTCGCATGTTGAATAGTTCTGGTAATTATTTCTACGGCTTGCTCTTGAGTATCTTGTGAGCTAATGACAGGGTTGTTTTGTTCGAGTTGCGTTTCAACTAACGCTTCGAACTCGGGCCAGTTGGCGTGTTTGTAGTTGCGCCTAGGCTGTTCTGGTTTGAACATTACGGGCGCCGCGACCTCCATTATTACCGGTAAATGGTCTGATGTGAGGTCGTTTAGTACCGTAGCTTCGGTGACATATGGTATTCCCTTTAGTAGGGCGATATCGAGGATGTCGGGCATTTGATTGGCCGCTCGCGGGATAAAGGTTGGCTCTTCTGGACCCGTTAGGATGATGTTTTCCCGGTTGATAAAATTTAGTAGTTGTGTACCCTGCGGATTCGCTGTTCGACAGTTCCAAAGGTAATGCTTGGCATTGAAGTCGCCAGCCGCAATTACCTTGGTGTCCATTCGTATTATTTTGTCGACATCCTCAATATCAATATTCAGTGGAGGGTTGTATACGGCTACTACCGTTACCGCGGCGCGGTGCAATTGCACATTTACCGCTGTGGCCTCCAACCGGTTTAATTCTGGCACTTGTTTCTGGTGGTGCTTGATAGTGTTCAGTATTATTACTGCCGTGCCTCCGGCTCTTCTATTTCGGTCATTGCGGTATATACTGTAACCCGGAATGGAGAAGCGGTCCAATGGTCCTAAATGTGTTTCGTTTAGAAGCGCAATTTGGATCGAGTTTCTTATCAGGAAGTCCGTTAATTCCTGACGTTTTCGTCTGATATTGTTGCAGTTTCAGTATAATACTTTTAGTGTAGATGTACTATCCATTACTGGTTGTGGGATGAAAGTACAAGGAGATATCTGGCAAGATAGTTAAAGAGGTAAAGTGGGTCTGCGTCTTGGTGTGTGATTAACTCCAGCAGCCATTTTGTGTGTTTAAGGAAGTTTTCGTAGCTTACTTCCCTGGAGACTCCTAGTGAAGCCAGAAGCTCCCTCAAAGCCATTCCGTTTACAAAAGCTTCGCGAGTGGTGAGCGCTACTGGAGAGAAAATTGAATCCTCCAGCGGTGTTGGGGGTGCTTGTGTGTGTGTTTGCGTGTGTGTTGGTTGTTTTGTGTTGTTGCGGTCCCTAGTGATTGGGGTGCGCTCTGGTGTGGCCAGGGTCTGCCCGGCGGTGACTCGGTCATCCCTGGCAGTAGAAGGGCGGGTTTCGGGGGCTGGCCTGTTGCGGCCGCGACGGTCCTGGATGAACCACCCTTCGTTATTAGTGGGAACAGCCTGAGTAGTGTTTTGCTGTCTCTGAGGTTGGGGACGGGGGGCCCTATTTGGCTGTTCCCTTGGCCTTGAGTTAAGTGCCAGCTGGTAGACTGGGCAACCGCGCCATGTTGCCCCGCGGCCTGTGTGGTTGCACAGTGCGCACAGTCGTTCCTGAGGAGGAACTCTACATTGATAAGAGGGGCGAGGGCCTTTGCATTTGGCGCATACGTTAACTGGGGCCTGACACTCTAAGTGGGTATGCAATAGTTGCTGGCACTTTCTGCATTGTTTTGGTGCTGGAGTCGTCCTATAGTCCTCGACTTTTACCCTAAAATGCGCAAGGTACTTGAGGTCTCTAATCTTTCTGTTAGCTGGGGTGTCTGCTAGTTCTATTAAGTACATGGGGAGGAGGGCACGTGTCCTGTCACGCTTGTGCATTTGGACAGCCCTGATGACCTCAAGGTTGTGGGTGGCCAGTTCTAATTTTATGTGTTCTCCGGAGACCTCGGAATATACGCCTTTTATTACAAATCTAAGGGTCTTTTCTGTGGGCTCGGACATTAGATGGAAATGTATATGCCTGGCTTTGAGGTGTTCTACAAAAGCATTGTAGTCCCTCCTCGAGAACAGCTTGACTTCATAGTCTCCGGAGCGCGGCGCGAATCTAACTGTGTATTTGTATAAATATTCGTGTGTGGTGTCGAAACTATGGGTAATCGTGTGTATTGGTGTTGTCTGGCGCTTGTGCACGAAGATTGGTGCCAAATCGGACCTGAACTCCGTGTATGTGTTGGTGTGGGTGGAACTTGCGCTAGCCTGTGCCTGTGCCGCTTGGGCGTAGGTCTCAGGGATCGGAGAGTGTGCTTTAGGGGTGGGGGATGGTCTCATGTCTGAAAGGTCGATGAGGTCTTGAGGTGGTGTGTGTGGAGATGGTTGTGTATGTGTGCGTGTGTGTGTTGTCTGTGCTTGTGTACATGTGTGTGTAGGTAGTGTTGGTGTGTGCATGGGTGTAGTTTGTGTTTGTGTGTGTGAAGGTGTAGTTTGTGTTTGTGCGCGTGTAGGCTTTGTTTGTGTGCGTGAGCGTGTAGACTGTGTTTGTGTGTGAGTAGGCTGTGTTTGTGTGTGAGTGGGTGTAGGCTGTGTTTGTGTGTGTATGGGTGTTGTCTGTGTTGGCGTGAGTGTAGGCTGTGTTTGTGTGTGTGTGTAGGGTGTGTCTGAGTGAGTGTAGGTTGTTTGTGTGAGTGTGTTTGCGCGTGTGTGGTTGACGCCTGTGTATGAGTGGGTGTGGGTATGCGTGTCCGTGTAAGTGTTCGATTGGGTGTGTTGGCGTCGTTGAGAGGGGGTTGATGGTGAGTTGTTGCCTGAGTTGGTGTAGGTATGAGTGGAAGTGTGGGGTTGAGTGTTGGTGTTGTGTCTTGTGTGGGCATGTTCATGATGTCCAACTCAGGAGTTCTGCTACGCTGTGATCGCGTGCATGGGCGTGTGTTTGTGGATGATGATGATGATGATGATGATGATGATGATGATGATGATGATGATGATGATGTGGGCGTGCGTGTTGATGGTTTCTCTTTAGTCATTTTCAGTGCCTTAGCCGTTACCGGCTTTTTGGTAGTTGATAGGGATGAGGGGGAGAGTCTAACAGTCTTCTTCAC
>CM060964.1:201454878-201457378 GCA_030765045.1 Tenodera sinensis | reverse complement strand
TATCTATCTATCTATCTATCTATCTATCTATCTATCTATCTATCTATCTATCTATCTATCTATCTATCTATCTATCTATCTATCTATCTATCTATCTATCTATCTATCTATCTATCTATCTATCTATCTATCTATCTATCTATCTATCTATCTATCTATCTATCTATCTATCTATCTATCTATCTATCTATCTATCTATCTATCTATCTATCTATCTATCTATCTATCTATCTATCTATCTATCTATCTATCTATCTATCTATCTATCTATCTATCTATCTATCTATCTATCTATCTATCTATCTATCTATCTATCTATCTATCTATCTATCTATCTATCTATCTATCTATCTATCTATCTATCTATCTATCTATCTATCTATCTATCTATCTATCTATCTATCTATCTATCTATCTATCTATCTATCTATCTATCTATCTATCTATCTATCTATCTATCTATCTATCTATCTATCTATCTATCTATCTATCTATCTATCTATCTATCTATCTATCTATCTATCTATCTATCTATCTATCTATCTATCTATCTATCTATCTATCTATCTATCTATCTATCTATCTATCTATCTATCTATCTATCTATCTATCTATCTATCTATCTATCTATCTATCTATCTATCTATCTATCTATCTATCTATCTATCTATCTATCTATCTATCTATCTATCTATCTATCTATCTATCTATCTATCTATCTATCTATCTATCTATCTATCTATCTATCTATCTATCTATCTATCTATCTATCTATCTATCTATCTATCTATCTATCTATCTATCTATCTATCTATCTATCTATCTATCTATCTATCTATCTATCTATCTATCTATCTATCTATCTATCTATCTATCTATCTATCTATCTATCTATCTATCTATCTATCTATCTATCTATCTATCTATCTATCTATCTATCTATCTATCTATCTATCTATCTATCTATCTATCTATCTATCTATCTATCTATCTATCTATCTATCTATCTATCTATCTATCTATCTATCTATCTATCTATCTATCTATCTATCTATCTATCTATCTATCTATCTATCTATCTATCTATCTATCTATCTATCTATCTATCTATCTATCTATCTATCTATCTATCTATCTATCTATCTATCTATCTATCTATCTATCTATCTATCTATCTATCTATCTATCTATCTATCTATCTATCTATCTATCTATCTATCTATCTATCTATCTATCTATCTATCTATCTATCTATCTATCTATCTATCTATCTATCTATCTATCTATCTATCTATCTATCTATCTATCTATCTATCTATCTATCTATCTATCTATCTATCTATCTATCTATCTATCTATCTATCTATCTATCTATCTATCTATCTATCTATCTATCTATCTATCTATCTATCTATCTATCTATCTATCTATCTATCTATCTATCTATCTATCTATCTATCTATCTATCTATCTATCTATCTATCTATCTATCTATCTATCTATCTATCTATCTATCTATCTATCTATCTATCTATCTATCTATCTATCTATCTATCTATCTATCTATCTATCTATCTATCTATCTATCTATCTATCTATCTATCTATCTATCTATCTATCTATCTATCTATCTATCTATCTATCTATCTATCTATCTATCTATCTATCTATCTATCTATCTATCTATCTATCTATCTATCTATCTATCTATCTATCTATCTATCTATCTATCTATCTATCTATCTATCTATCTATCTATCTATCTATCTATCTATCTATCTATCTATCTATCTATCTATCTATCTATCTATCTATCTATCTATCTATCTATCTATCTATCTATCTATCTATCTATCTATCTATCTATCTATCTATCTATCTATCTATCTATCTATCTATCTATCTATCTATCTATCTATCTATCTATCTATCTATCTATCTATCTATCTATCTATCTATCTATCTATCTATCTATCTATCTATCTATCTATCTATCTATCTATCTATCTATCTATCTATCTATCTATCTATCTATCTATCTATCTATCTATCTATCTATCTATCTATCTATCTATCTATCTATCTATCTATCTATCTATCTATCTATCTATCTATCTATCTATCTATCTATCTATCTATCTATCTATCTATCTATCTATCTATCTATCTATCTATCTATCTATCTATCTATCTATCTATCTATCTATCTATCTATCTATCTATCTATCTATCTATCTATCTATCTATCTATCTATCTATCTATCTATCTATCTATCTATCTATCTATCTATCTATCTATCTATCTATCTATCTATCTATCTATCTATCTATCTATCTATCTATCTATCTATCTATCTATCTATCTATCTATCTATCTATCTATCTATCTATCTATCTATCTATCTATCTATCTATCTATCTATCTATCTATCTATCTATCTATCTATCTATCTATCTATCTATCTATCTATCTATCTATCTATCTATCTATCTATCTATC